>WIGN01000499.1:0-23914 GCA_014235955.1 Colletotrichum sojae
GAGTGAGACAGACAAGCGAGTGAGACACGACTTATCGCTTAGTAAAAGCTACTTTTTTACTTGTTTTTTAAAAATTTAAATTTAAGTAAAGAGGTATAAAATTTTAAAATAAAGCTTATTATATAGTTATAAATATAAATATAGAAGTTAATAAAATTTAATATTACCGAATTATATTTTTAAAAAAAACGGAATAGTAGGTTCGCGATAAGAGCTAAAGTTAGTATATCAAGAACTATAGATCCTAAATTTATATAAATTTGTTTTTATATATATAACTCTTATTAATAGTAGTATTTAAAACTATACAACTTTCTATTCAAATATAGATTTTCAAAAAATAGTTAGAAAAGTAGCTTTTACTAAGCGATAAGCCGTGTCTCACTCGCTTATCAACTACGCTAATAAATAGTAAAAATAATATATTTAAACTTACTATTAATAACTTAATACTCTTAACTACTAGCAAAGTTATACTAACACGTTACTAAATATAGCTACATAACTTGAATGTGACTCTCATAGAACGTGTTGTGAGTCCGTGACCTAAGTGTGGGGTGTTCTACCGGAAGGCAGCCTAGCCGCCTTGGGAATCATGTTTACACTGCTAGCCATCGTTAAGCCATCCAAACACTGCGCGCTCGTGTCCCAACCTGTACATCGACATCGCAAATTCCAACATTACAAGTGCTGGCACTACTGTAACCCTTCTTGATTAAAGACTATTCAGCATTTCTCGCAAACGTACGGCCTCGGCGAAACCTTCAGTCTGTATCATCTAGGTGTCGACGCGCGGCAAAGCAACACCCACAACCTCTGCAATGCCTTGCAAGACGAGGAATATAGACTCTGAGGAGGCAAGTCAAAGAACCATTTTTTGAAGCATAAATTGCGTCTAACGCTGTCTTTCGTAGAGGATGGCCGCCACGCACGAACTCGAGATGAAGCATCATCAGCACATCCACCAGACCCAAATGATTATCAGGGACGAAGACACGCGGAGGCAAAGGGTCACAAAGCAAGTCCTTACTGCTGAAAACTCAGCACTACGTGAGAAGCTAGCTGAGAAGGACGCTCTGATCAATCACCTGGCGGAGAAATACGACGAGACACGCGCCGAACTCGACTCTGTCAATGCAGCAGGTCGCGACCAGCAAACACAGCTCAAGTTGCAAGCTAGAGATCTTGCCAATTTGAAGGTCAGTTGACCTCTTGAAGTGACCCGAATCGGTTGGTCGTCGCGACTAATAGTTCGTCAGGCGGAGCTTGAATCCCTCAACAGCATGTCCCAAGAGTCGGCCAGAGTGCTCTCTGAGAAGCTCACACTCTCTCGGGAACTGACTACACTGAAGCTCGAGCTGGAGCATTTGCGATCACAACTAGCCCATCAACAGACTACGATGGCCGAGAAGCTTGCTCTAGAGCGCCAGCTCAACATGGTCGAAGTCGAATTAGCAGCAGAGAAACGAGCACGAGAACAGCAGCTGGAATTGTCAGAAGGCAACAAAGCGAACGAGGACGAGCTGAGACGCAAGCTCAAGGAAGCCGAGAAATCGTCGAAGGCGGAGAAGCAAGATAAGGAAAAACTGCAGCAAGAACTGGACGATGTGACTTCCGTCGCGAGGTCGGGCCAGGTCAACCATAAGGTCGAACAGATGTTGACTAAAAAGTTACGAGAGATGGAAAAGATGGCACTGGTCGAGAAACAAGAAAAGGAGAGAATGCGTAAAGAGAGCGAGGTGGCACTGTCAGAAGCTCAAGCTCAGCATGAGATGCTTGAACAGCGTGTTGATACGCTGAAGTCCAAGCTACGCAATACGCAGGAGGAACTCAAGGCCGTGCGTTCAGAATTGGTGCACTCACGTCCTGCGCCGAAGGTCATGGCAGACCCCGTCGCTCGGCCTGGCAGTTCCAAAGCCCAGAACACTCGCAAGCGGCGTGCCGAGGAGCTCTCCTTGAACGATATGAGCATCGGAACACCAGACGATATCGCCCGAGGTAGACGTCCTCCTAAGAAGGCTCTGGAGCAGACCCTGGTGGGCGAGAAGTCGCTATTCTCCATCACTCCTTTCTTGGCCAAGAGTAAGACGCTCACTGTCGACGGGGTGGCTGCTGAAGAGGACGAGGAAGAGAATGAGGCCGATGTCAGCTATATACCTTTGGCACATGCCCAGGCCCAGAAGGTTGCGAGGACTGCCGAAGTGGAAGTCGAATCTGATGTCGAACGCGGTGCCGCAGAGAACAGGACGGAAGAGCTTGAATCATCAGCTGCGACTGCCAAAGGTATCGCGGCCAAGACAAACACCAAAGCCATTGGAGGAGCCAAGAAGACGCGGGGCAGACCCAAGAAGGCGCTGGCTGAGGCCTCGCCCAACATGCCCACGCAGCTTGTGTCTGGCAAAGCTACCACCAAGTCAAGCTCGCCACTTGAACAGGTAGTTGAAGAACCTTCTGTCAAAGAGCTAGACAGTGTCCTTCCTGCGAAGGCTGAGGAGGTACCGGCATCGACAAGCAATGGCGTGCGCGAGACCGAGGGCAAGAAAAAGAAGCGCAAGCTCGCCGGCGATTCCACTACTTTGTTTGACGACGATGCCGATGCTGATGCCGATGCGACCAACGCGAAGCGGGCTGGCAAGGTCGCGCATGGCGCCAGCCGTGGTCTCGGCAAGACGCACTTGACCATGGTACGCAATGCCGGTGCCTTCGGCAAGAGGACGTTCTCGCCACTGAAAAAAGACAGGAGAGGTGTTGGCGCCAGTTTCCTGGCTTGATAACATGGCATGGTTTGCCAGCGAGGCGAAAGGTGCATTGCGGTAAATTGTTTGCATTGGTGGCGGCGTTCTGGATCTTCCTCACTAGATGAGTGTGTGTGGTATAAATATGATTGCTTTGAGTTTTGATCGAATTAAACACACTCTCAAGCACAAGTATGCCGACGCAGAGTGGATGGAAGGTGCAGGTGCGGTGTTTGTCACTTATTCAAGGTGTATTACAGAATTCCCTGTCGTAGCTCGGGTTCTGAGAGCTTGGGCCAATCGGTCCACAGAAGCAGGTGGCTCGGTATGGCAATTTTTAGGAGCTGAGAAAGACAGGGTAGTAATGCCAGGTAAACTTCATCAAACGATGACAGTAGTCATTAAATCCACGAACCAGTGTTACGGACACAATACCCCCCTCCCTCGGTAGCTCTTCTCATCCAACTCCGTCACTACTAATTAAGAAACGACCACTGGAGTAACCGAGTTGTTCGCGTCCTAATAACTTGACAACCGCCTCCATGTCGACGGCAGCATGCGGTGCTCTGCTTGGGGCTGGAGAGCGAAAATTCCTAGTCAACTCTTTAGTAGCATGTATATTGCGCCGACCGATTCGTCCAGCAGGCCAAACCCGCACGTCTTCGTCCAGCTCGCGATGGAAGATCAGGCAGGGAAAGGATATTTTCGCCCGCGAGGCCAAGGTTCAAGGGCTCAAGAGCAGGGCTGCCTTCAAGCTTCTCGAGGTCTGCAATTTAGTGTCCCTCATTTGATCTCTTAATGATGCAAGTCCATTTAAACGCAGCTGACCGAGGGGCAGATGGATGCCAAATACAAACTTTTCCGCAAAGGACAGACGGTTGTGGATCTGGTGAGTTTACCTCATCGGGTTGATGATAGACCACCAGCAACAAGATACTGACTTAAACCAGGGATACGCACCGGGTAGCTGGTCGCAGGTATGAATGGGTCCTTGCAGTAGAGTGGACGAATCAGGCCATGTGACGAGAATCCAGGTTGCCGCTGAGCGAACCAAGCCTCACGGCCAGATCTTGGGCATCGATATCATCCCCGCCCAGCCACCCAAGGGCGTCTCGACGATCCAGGGCAACTTCCTTTCACCTGATGTTCAGGGAATGGTCAAGGAACATCTTGCTCGTGCTAAGAAGCAACACGTAGCTCGGAAGCCGGCCTCAGTCCACCCGCCTGACGGGGACGAGGTTGTCCTACCTTCAACTGACGGGGACGGCGTGGCTGCCATTCTCGAGTACAAGCCGAGCTACATCGATATGGAAAGGGCGTCTTCAGAAGCATCCGAGACACCTACGGAGGGTGCTGAGACCAAGGACGGCAGGTTGGTGGACGTGAGTTATCCCCCCTTTCCTCCTCTCCCATCAACCGGGCGGTGGGATACTACAAAGAAAGGTCCAGTGATTAACCAGGTTATGGATAGGTCGTACTGAGTGACATGTCAGCTCCTTGGGATCAGACCACAGGGTTCAACGTGAACACTCTTAGTAATCCATATCATAGGATGATGAACACGAGCGGCGTTGCCTTCCGGGATCACGCCGGCAGTATGGTGCGGTCGATTGTCCTTCTCACCATCGAGGCATTTGACAGTCCGTGGCTGACAAGTTCAGGACCTTTGCGGTGCCGCACTTCAATTCGCCAGCGACACCCTCAAGAAGGGCGGTCACTTTGTCTGCAAGTTTTATCAAGGTTCAGAGGACAAGGTATTTGAGAAGAAGCTCCGGGCTCTCTTTGCGAAGGTCCATCGAGAGAAGCCCGAGTCATCGCGCAGCGTGAGTGACCGCCACAATCGTGGTGCGGGACCCAACCTTGAAACTGACGGTGACAGGACTCGAGGGAGGCATACTTCGTAGCCCTCAAGAGGAAAGGCGACGTCCAGATCCGCGTCGGCGAGGAGAACGAGTAGAAGCAGTCGGGAAACAGGGCACTCCGTTTACATGGACGATCAAATAGCAATGCATAAACTCGAGGACAGGGCATTATTTCGAGAAAAATCAAGTTCATAGCCGCCCTGAAGTTGCCATTTGACGCCATCCGAGAGTTCGTAGTCGTCAATTCTTTTTGGATACCTAAACACGCCAATACCATGCACAAAGTTCCCTGTAAAGCTCGATGTGTACCCTTCATTGGCATTCCATAACGGTAGTAGTGTGTCTACCAACGCAGCCAGAATGCGCACGACCAATTCCGAGAGAGATGACGAGCCCGAAAGCTGATACTTACAGCCCTTAAACCTTGAAGCCGCGAGAGCGTCTGCGACCACGGGCACGCTCGAACTTGCGGCCCTTGGACTCGACGTAGGGCTTCTACAAAGTGTGTCAGAAAACCAACCAAAGATGTCGCGGAAGACAGGGTTCCGTACCTTGTGCTTGTGGGGGCCGAAGCCAAAGTGCTTGACAGCCTCACGGGCGTTCTTGGGTCCACGGAGGAGCAGGGTGTTGCTACCAGTGGGGGCGCGGAGGGCAAGCTGGTCGAGGGTGATGGCCTCACCGCCGGCGGCGACAATGCGAGCGCGGGCAGTAGAAGTGAAGCGGAGAGCCGCAACAGTGACCTTGGGGATGGTCAGGAGGCGGTTGTCGTCAGTGACGGTGCCGACGATGACAACGGTCTTCTTCTCGTTGCCGTTCTTGATGTTGGCGGCAATGCGGGACAGAGACACGGGGGGGCGGTTGATGCGCGACATGAAGAGACGGCGCAGGATGACCTTGTTGAAGTTGGAGTCGGTGCGACCTGTTTGAATAGCAACGGATTTAGCCCCTCAACTTCCGCCCTCAGACCGGACAACATTGCTACCGGCGGTTCCACTCATTTTGGTAGGACAGACGCGACAACTTACGGGTCAGGAAGCGGTAAAGCTTCACCAAGAGCTTGAGGTAGACATTGTCGCTCTTGGGAGCCTTGCGGTGCGTGCTGCGCACGTGGTGGCGGTCGAGATCAATACCTAAATACGGGTGAAGAGCCCATCGTCAGCCTTTTGGGTTCAAGCATGCTCTGAATGAGGCGGGAAAGTCCATCATCCGAACCCCGGCGGTGGCCTCTCCAATCAACTCAACCCTCTCACGCGGGAGGAGAAGAGGGAGGAGAAACCACCGGAGGTGGCAGGAGAGGTCATTTGCGCGCGCCCAGTTCGCAGAATGGCAACGCAAGACCTCGTCCTCGAGGGAGGAGGGCTGCGGGCACAATCCACTCGCATGTAAAGGCTAAGATTGGGAGTTCCTACGTACCCATCTTGTCGAAGGACTCACGAAGTTGGCGATCTGAGTCGATGGGCGGCCGTGGTTTGTTGTCGTCGTCGTGCAGGAGGGAAAAAGATGGAAATTTCTCCAAGGTGGATGGCTAGAAGAGTGCGCCAACCGCGTTTGTGGGCGTTAGGGCATTTTTTCGTCAGGCCTCAAGGCACACACTCCCGGGCTGAAGTTACCTAATCACCCGCCCGCAAGTGGATTTCGGCTCAACCCACCGTACCAGGTAGTAGGTACTAGTATCCATACGGTGTACCTAGGTACAGTATACTAGGTAGTAAGAGGAGCCCGCACTAGTATTATTCGGGCATCAAGCACGTGCCTTCTATTATATTAAAGAAGCAAGAGTTCTTCAATCGATCCGATCACTGGAGGTATTGTCGTGGCCGACTGCCTACCGCCATTTCTGACGAGTCCGCTAATCGAGTTGTTATTGCAATGCCTGCAAGGGAAATCCCGGCGGCTTTTGGGCTGTCTTCTGAGGGTTTGAACTACCTATCTTGGTCTCTCGTTTAATACATTATAGAAACAGTGATGGATGAAATGCCGGTTGTCGGGAAGCAACCCGCGAGGCAGTCTCTCTGCCCCATCGTGGTGTGGAAGCCGCTGTCTGTCTAATTGTTACCGTTATTCCCAGTGCAAAGTGTCATGAATCCTCCAGCCTCTCTCGTCTTCAAGCTTTTACGTAGTGTACGTGCTGATTTTCTCATATGGTCGCTTCGGAGCTGCCGTCAGGCCTCAGAGAGACCAAGAAGTCGCGAGACAGTTCGAAACTGAGCCAGCTGGACGCCATACTGGGTGCAACCTTGAGTAGGTTGGGAACGATGCCTTTGTAGAGACCCTTGAGACCTTCCTGGGCAACGATAACCTTGACAGCATCGGTGATAGACTTGTATTGGTAGCCCATGCCCGTCATGGTGTTGATTTGAAATCTCCGACGCAGGACGTCGCTTCCGACCATGTTAGCACGACAAGCAACACACACTGTTCCGACTAGACCACTCACAAGGGGTAGGTGCATGTCTGGGCGACGGCACCTGAGACTGCGCCGGCCAGCAGCTTTCTGACTGCGCTGGGATTTTTGTCGCCCTCGGGGGTTAGATACTTGCGCACCCATTCGTAGACCATGAAGTTGAGCCCAACCTGAGCCGCATAGTCAGCAAGGAGAACCAGGCATTTTCTAAGGGCAGCATACATAGGGAGCAACACCAGCGACAGTTGGGACGATGCCCCGGTAGAGGGCAGAGATGCCGCCTTCGGTCCTGTACATCTTGGCCATGGTTGCCCACATCCCAGGCAGCTCCTTGGGCCTGGCACCAAGCTCTGCGAAAGAGGCAGATTGGATGGACAAACGGGTTCGAACAATATCCAGGGGGTAGGTGAAGAAGACAGATGTGATACCAGCGATGCCGCCACAGGTCAGGCGGGCAATCGAGGACAGGTCCGCACCGGGATGCTTCTCAAAGAGATTCTAGGGGCAATTAGCTCAAGTCCCATGCATACAGGCTCCTCCCACAAGGCGAGAGAGTCTTTCGCAGCCAGCACCAAGCACAGTAAAGACCAATAGGTGCTCACCCTCTTGTAAAAGTTGTAACTGCCAAACTGGACAGCTGAGTACGGCACAATGCGAACACAATTGGTTCCATTGCCTCGCATAAACCCCCTCCAGCCCTCCTCCCTCCACATCTTGGCCAGACCCTGACCAACAGATAGTTTGTATGCTTCTCGTCCAACACTCTGTACTTGAAACAGGATCTTCAGGCGCTCAAGTGGCGACACCACAGTTCGAGAAACAGCGCCAGCAACACCTCCAGCACAGAAGGCTGCAACGACAGGCTGAGAAAGGGTTTCATACACGCGGGTCAGGCTGGTAACTGCAGGTGTGGCGGCCGCAGCAGCAGGCACTGCTGTGTTATCTGGAGACTGCAAGGATAAGGTATCAGTAAATAGGTCTTGGGTGGTTACTTCTAACTATACTGGAATGACTGGTAGGTGTCGAGTGGGAGAAGACTCACGGGCGACATAACTTCAGACTATGGTGAGCAAGCAGTGCAGACCTGCTTCGCAAGCATAATACTCTGGGCAACAAAGGACCACACTGGTGAACCTCTAAAGCCGCCGTATTGCTATGGCGTTGCTTGCATTTAAGGCTTTAGAGGTTGTTCTTTGGGCTGAGGTGGCTGGGGAATGGGGAAAAGTTTTGCGACTGCTGTCAAAAGGACGAGGCAGAGAGCAGAAGCAAAGGATGCTGAAAAAATGACCCAAATTCGTCTAGGGGAAGCTCAAAGACAGCAGCTGAGACATGCTCCGGTGTTTGCTCGGGGTAGGCTATCGAATCTGGATATTCGAAGATGGTAGTGTCGTGGAATCAAGCTGGGTGAAGGACACCCAGTGGCCGGATTGTTGTCGGTATCGCGTTTTTTTTTCTTCTTTTTTTTTTTTTTTTGCGCCAGAGGTAGTCGCCAAAGAGGTCAAGCTATCATGTGCCGCGGCTGTTGTGTGGACGGGTTCGAGGTGGGCAGGAGTCTGAAGCTGGACTGGCACTGGCACTGGCGCTGGCGCTGGCGCTGGATCAGTCGAAAATCCTCGATCCTTGACTGGCAGGTTGTTGATTGATTTCGGGAGGTGAAGGGATCGTGCCGAGGAGCACGCGACGGGAGGGGGCCGGGGAGAGCACTTCGGATCAGCGCAGGAGGCAAATGTCGATTAACGCTGAGTTGGCCACGCGCTGTTGGGTACACGACCGGTAATCTAAGCTGCTCGCGCGAAAAGAAGTTTGGCTGCAGCGTTGCGGCAGTTAAGAAGGGATCCGAGGAAGGTTGCGCGGAAAAGCAGGCGGCGGATCGAGCAAATGCTGATGCGGACGTGGACGCGGGCGTAGTAATAGTTGACGCAGCATAGAGTCGCAGACAGACGCAGTTGCAGTCACAGATCAAGATCTATCGCTACCCATGTACCTCGGTACCTAGATACCTTGCTTAGAAAACTGCCTTACCTCGAGGTCCCCAGGTATCTAGGTACCAAGATTCGAATACTTGCCTACCTACCTGGTGAACGGTATGAATAGGTGGTAGGTAGGAAGGTCTCTACGGTCTACCTGAGTACCTAATTAGATTACCTAATACCTAGTTACTTAAGTAGGTAATGCTGGGGTAGCCGGCTGCCAAGGACCTTGCACCCGGCTACTGGCATACACAGCGTACATAGTAGGTAAGCTAGTATACACTCCTTGTGTAGCATCTTGTTGACTCTTCCATATAGCCACCAGGCCTGGGACCTCTCGGCTCTAGGAACCATATGATCACCAGTCCCTCTCATTATACGTATCGACGAGTAAACAAAGATTCGCACTTCATATGATCACGGAATCTTCTGTTGTCTAGCACTGCGTGACTGCGTAAGTTACAGCAAGCCATCATCACGTGGATCTTGGCTGATTCTAAACAAGCTACCTACTCTGTATTTAACTGCCTATCACGTCTTTGCATCTATGCAAAATGATGTGCCTTGAAAGTCGTTATGAACTCGTAATGTACTTGCTTGCTTAGTATTTAAGCCATCTATTCACCTAGGCAGATACAGAGTCGCGTCCAATATGGCTGAGGATAGATTTCGATCTTGACAGGCAGAGTTCATATATGCGATGGATGTGTGCAGCGGGCGCAAGGCCCTGAGAAAACCTACATTCAATTTCTAAACTAAGGATCGATACACAGTCAAATGGCCGCCCGCCGCAGTGTCGTCGTCTGAGGCATTGTCGGACGTCTCGCTGATTATCGACTCTTCAGTATACATGTTAACAGTCCAGGGCTGCCAACGTCGAGAAGCTCGGCTCTCTCGATTGTCGAGCGTTAAACCGATTCGGTCGCGTCGAGACTAAAAAAAAGAAAAGCTCCCAGAAGGTGAAGACACCTTACGGATCCAGGATCAACAGATGAGCGAAGACCCAGGTGAAAAACAAATAACTTTTTGGCACAGCCGCGCACAACCCGACAAGAGGAACTGTCAAGTATACTTATCACTCTGCGACGTCAAGGTCGTCATGAGCAGGAGGAGGGCTGTCGAGGGCTGTATATGTTGTGATGGTCAGCTCGTGCGCCGTCGCTAGCATCACGCGGGTCCACGTACCTTTGCGGTCGTCGCCGTTAGTACCGTTTTCACGATGCTCACGATCGTCGCGGTCATCCTTAGGATCCCGGTCGCTACACGGGAAACAATTAGTATCACGATTTCCTCGGCGGCGTATTGAGGCACGAACCGTCGGTCAGGACTACGAGAGCGATCGCGTGTGTCACGGCGGTCGCGGTCGTAGTCACGGTCGCGGTCACGGCGTTCGTCCTTTCTAGGGGAGTAATCGCGGGTGCTGCGGCGAGGAGAGGGCGAACGGCCACGGCGGGGGGACGAACGGCGGGGGGCGCGCTCACGGTCCCGGCCAGAATCGAAGCGCCAGGACGCGGAAGGAGGAGTGCGGGCCCACTGTGAGACTGTCAGGGCGGAATCGCCGGGTGAGGGTGATGACGAGGCTATCTTACCTCAATCTTCAGAATGTCATCACGCCCAATCCGCTTGTTGTGCATCTCGTGGTAAGCATCGTCTGCATCGCGACGATCCTCGTATTCGACGAACGCGAACCTTGGTCAAAGTTAGATCCAACATTCAGGTGAAGAGTCCAGCATTAGCCCGCGATCGCAACTTACAGTCTACTGGAGGCGGAACGGGGGGCAGGAATGTCGCACCGAACGAGGTGTCCATAGCTATAGTTTGGCCAGAACGTCAGCATCTCGACACATACATGGGCTGTTCTCGGCTTGTTCTGGGTTTGATTGTTCATCATGGACAGTAAGTCAGAGCCGTCGAAGACGAGGCAGAAGGTAGCAGGTCCGTTCAGGTGCCATGCCACGGAACGCTGGCAGAGAATGGTGAAGCGGACCACCTATCAACAGAGTGGGAGCGAGCGCAGCGCAGCCCGACCAGTCGTGTACAGGTCGGATCGACGGGGAACGAGGGAGACAGGAGCAGCGGAGGGCGAGGACGTGTACGGGCGAGGACGTAAGCGCGAGCGCGTGCGGACGTGGGCGAGGGCGAGGGCGAGGGCGAGGACGAGGGCGAGGGCGAGAGCGGTGGGCGAGGGAAAGAGGAAAATCGGAAGTCTCGGGAGGCTCTCGCGTGCCGAGAACAGGATGAACGGAGGCATCGCCGTGTAATATTCTGACTTCAGTTGACATACCGTTCGAATTCGTAGGCGAGGTCTCGAGCGCGAGTGCCGTGGCTGAAGCCGGTCACGTAGAGTGTGGTTCCACCGCGCGACATTGTTGCTAGATGAACTTGTTGCTGTGGGTGTGCGGATGTATGAGGTGTGTGCAGAAAAACTAATGAAAGATTGTAGGAAGATCAAGGGTGGGTATTGTCGCCAGGAAACAGATGAGCGACAAGCAAGGGCTGATGGAGCAGCGCCGTTCGAGGGTGTTCTGTTGGTAGTGTTGGTGGTGATGATGATGGAAGAAAGAAGTCTCTCGGGAAACGGCCTGGCGCAAAAAGAATTTTGGTACTAGCGGATACGGGGGGCGGACCCGGCAAAAGTAGGTAAGTAGTGGTGAGACGCGTCGTTAGTTACCTAGGTTATGTACATAGTTAAAGTACTCTTAAAAACTAACTACTTTATAGACTTAGCTACTGAGTTTATAAGTAGATTAAACTACTTACTTACTATAATATATATATAATTTATATATAAACTAAGCATTATTTTTAAATATTATAAGTTATTAAATTATGTAGTTATAGTTAGTTATAACTACATATGACTAGTTAATAGTTTTATTTTTATTAAGCTTTTAAAAGAAAACTAGCTTAATTTTTATACTCAGAATTAAATATTATTTATAATTAATATACTTATTTAATTACTTGAATAACTACTATTTAATATTATTTAACGTAGTTGATAAGCGAGCTGTCAGCCCGACCGCGATTTTTCAACCTTTCACTCTCGACATATATCATACAGCGAAACATAATGCAATCGACCAACAAAGAAGCTCAGATCATCTTAGCCATCCAGGCTGTCAGAAGCAACCCCAAACTCAGCATTAGTGCGGCGGCGAAGATCTATTCAGTGCCTCGAACGACCTTAGGTACGCGATTGAAGGGCACCCCATCACGACGCGACACCGTACCCAACACTCGGAATTTGACGACACTTAAAGAAGAGAAGCTTGTTAAGTACATTCTCGACCTAGATTCCCGATCGTTTCCTCCCCAGATCAGTAGTGTTAGAGATATAGCCAATCGACTGCTCGCCGACCGCGACGCGCCCCCGGTCGGAAAGTGCTGGGCTTCGAACTTCGTTAAGCGATAACTACAGCTCCGGACGCGCTTCTTTCGAAGGTACGACTATAAGAGGGCCCAATGCGAAGATCCAGACGCGATAAACGCGTGGTTTCGGCTTGTGGCGAACATAGTCGCGAGATACGGTATTGTGGACTTGGATATCTATAACTTTGACGAGACTGGGTCTATGATGGGCTAGATTGCGTCCGGAATGGTTGTGACGAGAGCCGAAAGGCGTTTAAATATAAAAATGATGTAGCCTGGTAACTGTGAATGGGTTATAGTTATTCAGGCTATTAGTTTATTGGGCTATAGTGTTCCGCCGTATATTATTGTTGCGGGCTAATATCACCTATCTATCTAGTATACTGAAACCGGTTTACCACGCGACTGAGTTATTGTAACGTTGGAAAACGGATGGATAATAAACGAGAGAGGCCTAGATTGGCTCTAGTACTTTAATCGGTATACAAAATCGCGTGCGCAAGGCAGCTATCGCCTCCTTATTGTCGATGGATATAAAAGTCACTATGCCGCCTGTAAGCATAGGTATGAGGGTATTAAGATTGGTACTAAGAAATCTAAAGACTTCTATAGTAATATCGCGGTTAAGAGAGTTAGAGAAAATATAGGTTTGATGTATAATATGTATAAAGGAGGGAGAATATTATAGTAAGAGTAGTAGTTAAATAGTGGTTAATCTTATTACTTTTTTAAGAGTAAAGAGAAGCTAGCTAGGGTGCCAGAGGCCCTGAATATATAGGCCTCGGGGCCCTAGGGCGTATAGGTCTCTTAGAGGCTCTTAGAACTCTCTAGATTCTCTGTAGGTTTACTGCTGCATAGGGTTTAGCTGCTGCCTAGTTTGCTTATATTTAACGTTTAGAGTCGGCCATACTAAATACCTAGGTCGGCCACGAGTGCCTAGGAGTATTAGTAAGGAAGTTATTTGTTTTATCTTTTTGTTATTCTTACACCGCCGATTTCGAGATATATTGTAAGGAAAATAACATTGTTATACTCTATATACTGGCTTATTTGTCTTATCTGCTTTAGCCCTTGGATATTAGGTGTTTTGGGCCTCTAAAAATAGCGTATAGTCGACAAATCGAGGATAAGATGCGCCAGGGTAATAATATTACGAAGGAAGACTTCTTCCCTGCGTTTCGTAAGGCTTTCACATAAGCCCTAACGATCAAAAATATCCAGGGAGGTTTCAGAGGGGCTAGGCTTATTTCTTTAAGTGCCAAAAGTATACTTTCAAAACTTGACGTCAAGTTACACACTCCAACGCCTCTGGGGTCCCTCCCAACAACACCACCACCTTAGACTTCCCAGACGCCAAACAACCCAACAGAAGCATCTTCTCAGTCTAAACTTATTAAAAGGAGGATCTCCCGCTATTAGAATAGCTCACTAACTTCAATTATTGAAGCTGTAGAGCATTTATCGAAGGGGGCGCGCGGATTTATGCACTAGATTGCCTTATTGAGGTCCGAGGTCCAGATCCTTCGAGAGGAGAATAACCTACTTAGCCGGCGCCGGAGGGCTAAGAAAACACGTCTCAAGCAAGGAGGAAGTCTTACTGTAGCTGAGGCAGGGGACATTCAATCGCAGAGAGAGGCAACAGCTCAGATCGAGGAGGAAACGCGTTGGAGTAATGGTCGTCGGCCGAGGACCGAGACGGGCCAACGGCGGTGTGGCGTTTGCGGGAACACTGGCCATAATGCGCGAACTTGTCGATTTGCTAAAGAAATGTCTAATGAAGAGGATTCTAAGTAGTTTAATTAAATTTGATCTTGTTGTTGTTGGCTCTTAATTATGTTTAGGTATTAGGTGTTAGTTTCCTGACAGCTCGCTTATTAACCACGTTATAAGATTTAAATTAATATATTATATTTTCTATAAAAAAAACTATTAAAATAAATATAGAACTGTACTACTAACTGCTAGTACGCTAGATATAAACTGTATTTACTATTTAGACAGATGCTACTAGTCTAAGTATCAGCGGCAGTAGTGATGTCATGGCTGTAGAGGTACTTTACCAGGCATGGAGGAAAGTAGCGCGCCTACATGCCGCTGGCAGCCGGTGCACAAGACAAATAAATAAGGCTGAACAGACCAAGACACCAAAGACGGGGAGAAAGGGACATTATTTCTTGGTTACCTACCTATTCAGATTTCTCCTTTCGAATGAAGATTATTCCACGAATTCTTCCTTTGCCTCCCTTTCGCACAAACAAGACTCCTATTCAGTCGTTTAAGCTTTGGCCGACTACGCATGTTTCCTGTAATTCGCATGGTGGCCTCCTCATCCCCGCCCTATTGCTCTTGTCGTCAAACATCGGCGGGACGAGCGGAAGCTCACTCAATTCGCAGGCCTTCACATCATGGATTAGTCGCCACTACCGCGCGGTTGATCTACAGGGGTCTCGCCTGCTGCCGTGGGGAAAGATAAATCCCGGGGACCTCGGTCGACAGTCGATCATCTGTCGGCGGCCTTATCCGGCCAGTTAGTTGCCAGTCTACGTCGTCTCTTGGCTACATGTCAGAGACGGGAGAGCTGCGATAGCTCGACCGACCCATAAAGCCCGTGAATGACCAACTATTGTACCCCCCTTGACATGCCGGCCGGTCACAAGCGGTGGGTGTTTCATCCCTACTCGGCTCAGTTTCGATTCACTTTGTCTGCCACATCTGCGTCGGTGTTTTCTGGCAAGTTTTTCGCCCGCGACCTGAGTCATTGGTAGATCCAACCGTTGCATAATAATAGGCGCAGCGTGAGCAAAGACCATCAGCCCCGCGAACTGACTGACATGTCCACCTCAGCTGCCCTGCTTCGCTGCTCTGCATCTCCCATTTCGTCGGATCGGCACATGTTAAGCTCGTCGATTTCGCAGAATGGCAGCCCCGTTGTCCGTTTTCCGGGAACCGTTTTGTTCTCTTCGAGACGCTTGGCGAGCATCGAGTGAAGGCGACATGAATGTCACCACCCTATCAGAAGCGACGAGTGAGGAAGACTATGATGACCCAATTCTTTCTGACGAACGCCGCCATGGCCCGGAAACGGCCCACACCAACACGCCACCTCTGGGAAATTCACCGAACCACGTGAGAGACCTTTCTCTTGACGGCTCGACTTTGTCCGAGGTATCGAGTGTGGACGAATTGCCCGTCGCAGTCGCGCATCGAAAAGATGTTAATACTTACGTGCTGTCCGTCGATGACCAGGAGCTTCGCGATATCATCAGGCGAGGGCTTGAGAGGGTATGCATTTGATCTCGTCCCCTGCAGCGCCAGGTGTCGTAGACTTACTTGGAGCCGAATGATGACTTAGATGGAACGCAGGAAAAGGACCCCAAGCGATCGCGACGGCCAGGTAAGTTCAGTGACCTAGTCTTCGCCCAACAGTTCTCGACCTTCGATAGGCAGAACCAGAAGGCAGCCAGCAGTCCTTTCCACGGCTTCTACACCTTATTTTGGCTGGCCGTTGCTCTTTTCGTGCTCAAAATTGGAGCTGCAAATTGGAGGGCTACTGGGAGTCCTCTGGGAACGAACGAGATCATGCAGGGCATGTTTCAGCGGGACGTGATTGTCCTGTTGGCATCCGATGCCATCATGTGCGGTATCACCGTATTTGGCTGGGCTCTGCAGCGCCTTGTCTTCAACGGCCTCGTGGACTGGGACCGCTCGGGCTGGATCATTCAGAATGTAGGTTCGCCACGTTGACGAGCGCGGACCCGCAGGCAGGCGCAGTTCTCACACGCCCTCCAGGTTTGGCAGGCAATGTTTATCGGCGGCGTCATCGCCTTGACGCTCATCCGGGACTGGCCCTGGACGCATACCGTCTTCTTCGTCCTTCATGGCATCGTCATGCTCATGAAGCAGCATTCGTACTCATTCTACAACGGACATCTTTCCACGGCTTACAAGAAGCGAAAATATCTCCTGTCGAAGCTGAAGCAGCTGGAACTTATTGCCCCCAAAAACTTACCCCCTGCCACCTGCCCGTTGGCGTCTACGCTCTCGGTGTCACATTTGACTAAACCACCCTCGGCGGGCGGGATGACGGAGCGGCGACAATCCATCAACGTCGTTCGGGGGCCGGAGGTGTCAGATCTCGACCGCATTTCCGTTTCCATAGATTCTGGCGAGCCTCTTGATGCCGGTCAGGCCCGCTTGTTCGAGCGACTAATCAGGTGGGAGATCGATGGTCTCTCCGAGGAATTAAGGGGCAAGGCGACAACCGTTGTACGGGCGTACCCTAATAACCTCACTCTGATAAATCATTACGAGTACATCGTCCTGCCGACGGTGGTGTACGAGCTCGAATATCCTCGGTCGGACTCGATCGACTGGTATTACGTTGCCGAAAAGACAGCCGCAACTTTTGGCATCATTTTCGTAATGATAATGGTTTCCCAGGCCTTCATATGTAGGCAGTACCCCTGAACCCGTATGCGAGGACGAAAGCCTGATTGCTGTGCCAGACCCCATTGTAGTGCAAACTGTTGCTATGAAGGAGGATGGCATGCCACTGTCACAACGCTTTCGCCATTTTCCGTGGATCCTGAGTGATCTTGTTTTCCCCTTTATGATGGAGTATTTGGTCGGTATCACCAGGTGAGCCGCACAGGTTGAGAGAGGTCTGACAGCCGCAGATGGCATGGTATCTCATTTGGGAGACCATTCTCAACATTCTCGCCGAGATTACCTACTATGCCGACAGGAGCTTTTACGACGATTGGTGGAATAGCGGTAAGTCGCGGGTTTGCTGGCTGTAGTCGAGCACTTGCTGAGCCAACATTTACTCACCGCAACCGTAGTTTCTTGGGATCAATTTGCTCGCGACTGGAATCGGTAAGCATGATGGGGTCGTTGCAGCTCACGACAAGCGCGGTTTGTGCTGACCCGACCCTCAGCCCTGTGCACAACTTCCTTCTCCGCCACGTTTACCACAGTTCCATCTCGTCAATGAAGGTGAATCGCCACACGGCGACCCTTATCACCTTCTTCCTCTCGGCATGCGTACACGAGCTGGTCATGTGGTGCCTCTTCAAGAAGCTCAGGGGTTACCTATTGTTCCTGCAAATGTGTCAACTTCCAGTGAGTGCAATTTCTGCCGCTCGAGCTTGGCTACTAAATCTTGTAGTTGGTCCAACTCAGTCGAACCGACTGGATGAAAGGCCGCAAGACGTTGGGCAATGTCATTTTCTGGTTTGGCATCTTTACGGGGCCGAGTTTGCTATGCAGTCTCTATCTTATCCTGTAAACCTCAGTGCCAGCAAGCGTTTCTCCTCCAAGTCTGACGGGGAGAAAGATCGCTTAGCAGAGAGGGGGGGAGGGAGAGATAGAGGGAGAGACCGCTCAAGCGTTGTTTTGATTGTTAGTCGAGTATATCGCAGAGATGGCAGGAGGCAACTGATCAGAGGGTATTCTGTATTTTCCCACTTCTTCAACTTAAAACAAGCATGGTGAATGGGGCTCGCCAAAGTCTCTTCTTTTATCTATCGTTAGGGAAAAGATTGAAATAGCCACTGCACCGCGCAAAATCATCGTCACAACCTAAAGCCCTTGCTTTTCTGCTGTCGCCATCAGAGAACCTGGGGGGCATTTCATGTTAGTAAAAGAACCACCACGTCACCACGTGAATAGAACGACTCACCGATGAAGGTCGTCACCAGGCGGCTGCGAACCTGGCAAATATCCTCGGGCACCAGCCAGATGGTCGCACCCATTTTTCGGGCAATACTAATACTAAGCTTGGCGTTCAGATAGGCGTCATCATCCGTGTGACCAGGGGTAACGAGGTCATAGTCGACGTAGCTGCTCTTCATGCCGTTGAGAACATCTAGCAGGAAGACGCCGGTACCAATAGCGGGGTCCTTGAAAGAACGAATGCTCGTTGATTTGCCGCCCTTGCGGACCATATCGTTGGCCCATCTAACCATCTCTGCATCGGTAATTTCCCGCTTGCCAAGACGCTGGGCCAAGGTTGAAAGAGTCACGGTAATGTCCCTGCGCATCAGCTGCCAGACCAAGCCGAGCGTCAGAGTTCTTTGGCCGTCGGTGATATCTGCACCCTGGATGCCGACAAGCGAGAAACGATTCTGCTTCCCGAGTTCGATGGCGTAGTTAGTGTTCTCGACGGCCTTGAAACGTAACATTTCACCCCCATTCGTAGGGGGCTTGTTAACGTGACGCCAGTTAACTGATCCCTTGATAACCTTGTCGTATGCCTGTAAGAGAATAGTGCCGTCGCGCAAGTCGTCAAAAAAGGACTGTACGGCAGGCTGAACATCCAGACTGTTAAGCCACAGTGTAAAGACACGGGCTTCTCTCTCTCCCTCTGCGTCAAAGTCCTCAACCTCGAGCTTCTCCTCCTCGGTGATAGGATCGAGCGCAGGATGGTTGTTGAACAAATTGGCAACGAAAGCCAGGTTCAGCTTGGGGTTACCGGCAACCAGAGAGGTCGGCGTAAGGAACTTGCGACAGCCCATTCGATCAGCGGTCTGGAGGATCTCCTCGGCACGTCGGAGAAGATCGCTCGTCTGTAGCGGAGCACGCGTGGCGCCATACTCGGAACCTATCTGCGCTAGAAGGACGGTGTAGTTTTCGCCGTCCTTGATGTCGCTCGAAAAGTTATTGACACTGCATAATTGAAAATTAGTATTGACTTTCCGCCTCACTACGTGCGGTGTAGTACATACCGACGGGGCCAGTTGGCTGCTTTCAAGTGGTAGTTGAACCATCTCAGAAGGATCTGCTCAGGCGGGAGGCGCAGGAACTGCTCGATAGTCTCGTCCTCCTCCAGCAGGCGGTAGAGCTCGGGGTGGAGCTTAATGTCAATCTTGCTCAACAGGCCCCGGCGGATGATTTGCCAGATGAGGCCAAGAATTAGGTGCTCTCGGCCCTCAATGATATCACCACTGCCAATATTGACGACGGACAAACCGATGCCCTTGGAGGACTCGATCACGATGTTGTTGTTTTCTGTCATCTGGAAAGCGTTGAGGCTTTTGCCCTTCTTGGGTCGGTTCAGAACACGCTCGTCAATGGTGTCAGGAACGCTATCGTTGATGAGCTTGGCCAGAACCAGGCCATCCTTGCACTCATCAAACATCTCGAAGGTGTCAGTAGGGAAGGGGAGGCGATTGCCAATATCAGGGTCGCCGGCTAAAACCGCGTTGATATGGCGGGTGAACTCAGTGCGCTCATCCTCGTTGATGGTGTGAGTGACATTAGCGTTCGAGCCCTGGACGTGAATCTTGCCGACGCTGGACTTGGAAGCGTGGCCGCCGGTTGCTTGCGCAACGATCCCCGGAGCAGCTCCAGGACCTGAGGACAATCTTTTTTGGGCGGGGGAAGACTCCCGGAGTTTGGCAATCAACTGAGGAGACTGTCAGCAGGACAACAACGGGCAGCACGGAGCGTCGCGCAGCGTTGTCGGTGACTCACGGCAACGTAGTCCTCCAATTCAACGCGGCGAGACGAGTCGAGCTCGACTTCTTTTAGCGCCTGTCGAACAACATCGTAAGGCTGGCGTTCGCTCTGCTGCGTGGCCTTGATGGCGGTGGCCTCGTCGAGGTACCCCTTGTCGTCGATATCGAGCTTTCGGAAGGCGTCGCTCAGGCCGTAGATCTCGTTTTGAGGGAATTGAGGATACTTCCTGGCGGCGAGCGAGTGTCAGTAGAAGTGCCGTCCGGAAGTTTACTCTGATGACCCCATGCGACGGCCGAAATTGATGGGTGTTCACGCAGTGCCGGGCGAAACGCACCTCTGGAGCTTCAGAACATTCATGATGAAGATCGGTCAGGAAGCGCAGCGGTGAATGCACCGGTGAATGCTGGCAGACGAGGCAGGCGAAGAACTGGGTATCGTGCCGATGATGAGTGACGGCGGGAGAACCAGAGCGGAACGGGAGGGTGAGATCAAGGACCAAGAGGAATGGACGGCGGGCGAGTGCGTGGGAAGCTCCGGGACGCACGGGCGTCGTCGTAGACTGGTTGCGAGCTTTGCTGCGTCGGTTGTGCTGCAGATTTCGTTCTCGGCGGCTACTTGTACGTGTGAAATCTTAGAGAGTGAAGTACGTATAGTGTTCAGGTCGTAGTCTAGGTTCTCAACCTGTCTTAGGCAGGCACCGTTTGAAGGATGAAGTTTGAGGTCGCGAGAGAAACGGCAGCCGATGGAAGACGGACAGAAGAGAAGTGTGTTGGACGATGTCTACCCACGGGCCAGGCGGGTGGGCAGTGCGGGGGCCAAAAATGCACCCAACCACCCAGGTGACTGCCTGGCAGCCTGGGTAAGTATAGGTTACCTACACTTTTACTACTGAGTATACCTACCATCTGGAGTAGACATTGATAGGTAGGTACTGCAGATACCTGGTTTGCACTACTACCTCCCTTGCTCCCTCCTACCTGCCTACCTTCCAAACGGATACATTGGCGGGGGTGGGGAGGGGCAGTTGATGTAATGGAAGGCGGGCACATTCCTTGGCTCGGAATCCTAAGCAGACAGCCGGGGTCGGCGTCATAATAACTACCTAGGCAACTACCTAGGCAACTACCTAGGTACACCGTACACTGATGGAGGGCCCCGGCTGCCCGGGCCCTCCACCTGTGGACCTATCCATGCCATCACGTGCGTCTAAGCCACCAGCCACCAGACTTCAGCCACATCGGATTGCGTAACCACCCGGAATGGACCTCCATAGGTCCATTCATGGATGTTGGATCCAGCCCGTGGATAAATGGGTACCTCGGGAAGTATCTGTCGATTAGAGCAGCACGACAGTCAGTTATACAACGCTTTATGCCCCTCGCAGGATGCCTGATGCCACAGCAAGTCTACGTATAGTAGCAGCATTAATGGCCATTTGTTTTTGAAAACTCAAGAAAAAAGTCAGCATTAATCGTCGTCAATGGTGTCCATCTCGGTGTACCGACCATAGTAGCAGCTAGTCGAGGCTCCATGGATGTACCTTACTATGCACCTTGGAGCCATGCTGCCACACCGCACCGTATTGTTAATCGAAGGGGCCACAATCCCCGCCTCCCATCCCACCTTGAATTTTCTCGTCTCTACAGATAGAACATGCCCTCATTGATGTCTCGCAGCGCCGAACATTGTGTCGGGTTTGATTCGACGACAGTCATCTTGGGACCCGACTCGCAGACTAAGGACAGTTAATACCCGGATTGACCGTCTCGCGTGCGTGCTGCGTCATCTTCACGTCCCAGCGTCTCCGTGTCCCTGATCAACGACCGCCGCCGTGTACACATCAACCATGGCGTCCGTCTGCAAGGTGTGTCAGGACCCCTTGGTCATCGCCATTGAACCGGACAGCGACGACGAGTGCCAGGCTGTAGAGGAGATTCAAAACGTGCCCGATGATCTGGAGATGCCCTGTGGGTGCCACTTTCACTGGTAGGAATGCCCTCGTAGCCCTTTCCTCTCGCCCATGCTGCGAGAATAACCCTGAATGCTCACAATTTTTGCCAGGCAATGCCTCCTGGACAACTCTGCAGATATCGCCATCTCCCTCAGCTGCCCCTCCTGTCAGAAGTACCTGCCGACAAACCAACAAGGGCCCTCCGTCACCAATCCCTTCCTGCCCACACCCCCTGGCGCTGCCATTCTGACACGCTACGTCAACGAGGGCGGCCTGCAGGACGCCCTGGACATCTTGCCCAACATCACCGAAGAGGCCTACCTCGCCGCGCACCCCGAAGCCCGTCCGGCCCGTGCCTACCACCTGATGTGCTCTGAGGGTGACATCCAGGGCGTTGTGGAGTTGCTGCGTGATGCCAACGAGGAGCTCTCTGGCGACGTCGCACGGCTGGGCCAGCTCATCCGTTACCAAGATCCCCTGGCCGGCGCCAAGAGCGCCCTTCATGTGGCCGTTGAAAAGTGCCAGGAGGAGGTCGTGTGGCTTCTGCTCTGGATTGCCTCACCGGTGCCTACTGATTTGTTCCCCGACTCAGCCCGTCAGGTCGCGGACGCGCTTGAGATTGTCCGTCTTACAAACGATAATGCCGAGGACATTCGCGCGCTGCGCACCGATGCTGGCCAGACCGCAGAGGATGTTGCCAAGAGCATGCCTGCCCGCTGGACCGCGCTGATCGGCGCCGGTATACTGCGTCCGTAAACATATTGAGTTAAGGCATCATTCACTCCATACGGAATAACTTGCATCAGCGCTGATAGTCGTTTGGAGAGTCGCGTATGTGACTGAGAGTACTGTCAACGAACGAACCTAGATTCTCGATCCCATCTAGTCTACTTTATCTTCGGCTCGCTCGTGATCTATTAGAGAGGAGTTGTGACAGGATGAAGTGGCTGACATCTTCGTCAGACCAGTAACCCATATGCGACGCAATTGTGTTCATTGGATTGAAGTCCAGAACGCTCCTGTGACGCGTCAGAAAAGTAGACGTGAGGCTCGCAAAAAAACGCATCAAAACACTCACTCTTGAATGCTGTAGTCGACACGCCCATTGCGGTTCAAGGCCCGAACCTTCATCTCTTCCCGGCGCAGCTTCTGCGCTTTGCGTTCCGCTTCTATCCAGTCTGCAGCACCGCCGTCATCGTTTGCCTTGGCCAAGTCCACTCGTTTTTCCTGGAATTGAGAGTACAGCGTCTCAAGCTCGTCATCGATTAATGTCATCTCGTTGCCGCTGAAGCTAGTACGGCCCATGAGTGACTTGGAGTCTGCGAGCTGCTTTTTGCGCTCGTTTGTCTTCTCTCCGAGTTTAGACACATCGGAAATCACACCGCTCTCTGCAACGTTAGTGCCCGCCCCGGATGCATTAGGCTGTGCCGATACCGAGTTCATCTTGGCCACGTCCTCATTGCTCAGGCCGAGACTCCTATTCAGTAAGTTACTTGCAATGCCTGCGCTCAGGCTAGACCATAAGCCACTGACACTCTGGCCGACCTTCATTCCGATGCCCGTCAAGCCCTGTTGCGCAACGTTACTGAAGATGCCCTTCTTTGTATACGGCAAGACCTGAGGCTTCAGAGTCGACATGACGGGTGATATCAGCGGCTCGAGCCGGTAGCTGATTGGGTCTGATGGGTGGAACACATTAAAGAGCTGCGACACTTTTGGCGACGAGACGGAATACGGCAGGCCTGTTATGGCGGAGACGCGTTGTGATGGGGAGGACGGGGCTGTCCCGAGGAACGGGTTATCCACCACGTCAGGGTTCAGGGGGCTTTCCGAGGGCAGCGAGTTGGGCAGGTGGCGAGCCGATATAGTGCTTCAACCCATGGATATTGTAAGCAAGAGCAGGCGAGTAGGAGGCAAAACAGTCAACTCACCGGCCCTTCAGCATCTGGAACAAGCCGACTGGCGATCCCAGGCAGTAAAAGTCTTCCACGTCGAACTCGAACTTCAGCTCATTGGCTTCGCGATCTCTGGCGGCTTCAGACTTCTTCTCCTGGTGCGGCCAGAATCTAAGGGTGTTCCTGGGTGTTTCTGGCGCTTTGGGTTTCTCCTTTTGTCGGCACAAGATGTCGAACATAATCGCGGATCCGAGAGAGTGCCCTATG
>WIGN01000500.1:0-23774 GCA_014235955.1 Colletotrichum sojae
CTGACTGGGATCCCCACTCAGCCCCAGTGTGGCTGGTGCCACCCTGCGATCCGAGATCTGCCTGCTGTTCCAACACTTACCTACCTTTCCGTCCTCCCTCTTTTCGTTTCTCTTTTTTATTTTCGCACGCCTCTCCTATCTCTCAGAACTTCCCCCCTCGCCAGAGAGAAGAGGTTCTTTACTCTTCATCCACCCCATTCGATTCATCCCTGCCATCCAGACGAGAACGGAGACGCGACATTGCACTGGACCGACTGTCACTGTGACAGTCGCCCGCCGCCTTCAACTGAGGCTGAACCTTTTCTTCTTGCTTCCCGTTTTTCTCAGACTTCCCTACTCTCGTCATCTTTATCCGCGTCGTTAGCCTCTCACCACGGCGCCCGTATCACCCAGCATGGCCTCTCCCTCCGTCCTGCCGAGGGCCTTAATGGTCGACACTAACATCCGTCCGCGTCTCCTTAACGCCGTCCGTCGAAAGCCTATGTTAGTCGAGGTCGAAATCATGTGGAAGTCCCTCGGTACCACGTGGCATATCATCCTCATGGTTGATCGGTCCATCTCGGTAACGGAACGGGCGCAGACTTAGGCAGTCGCTCCGCAAGATCGGTCACCGAGAATCCGTGGTCACTCCCTACAGCACGTCTTTGTCAAACTCAACTGGCTAATCCACGGTGTGATGCGCGAAACGCTCACCTGGGTCAAGCAAGTCTTCGCCAACCGCCGCACAGCGAAATACAAGAATCAAAAAATCCCCATCTCGATTGAGGGCCCCGGCATCGAGAAGACCAGCACTCTCGGAGAGCTTTTCGACGTCATCCAACTGCAATACGAAAACACTGTCAAAGCTTTTGACATTTTGCGCCTTCAAGTCCCCCAGAACCTTTGGCCCACCCCAGATGGCATGAAAGAGGTTCCCAGTGCCTCGCTCTTTGAGCTTGTATGGCGGGACAAGTTGAATGGGAGCATAGAGACTCGTGATGAGTTCAACCGCGAGGCCCTGAAGGGCAAGCGAAGCTTTAGTCGCTATCTCGGTAAGATCGTCCACGCTACCTGTTTATCTCATTCGCCGCTGACATGGCCTCAGTCTGGACGATCCAGTTCTTTGCCGAAGAGCGCGACCAGCCGGAATATACCCATGGCCTTCGCCTCATCAAGTCTGGACATGAGATAAGTCATTCTTATCCGGAAGTGACAGTGGTGTGCTCTGGAATCCAGTACGACGGCGGAGGAAAGGTATATTTCCAGCATTCTGATATATTCCTTGGGTCAAGCAACGAGAAGACACACTCATTTCGGGTCTTGCATGACCTCACCCGCAAGGGCCGAGAGGATGCCCTCCAGCCCATTCGCAACAAGTACGGCGATTTCATCGACAAACTGAAAGCCTACGAAGAGCATCTTTTGAAAAAGATGCCACGATATGACGCGAACAAGGCCACCAATGCCCAAGATCCAAGTCTATTGGGATTCGTGAGGTTCAAGATCGTCACCGGAAAGATTTTTCAAAACGACACGATCGCGGAATTCAAGAGCATCTGGGGAGACGAAATTGACGAGATTCCCCGCATTTGCGATGCCGACGTGAGCAGCCACGTCGCCTTGGTTTTCCATAACGAGAATCTCAGCTTGAAGGCTATCGCCTGCTACCTCCTCTGCAAGATTTTTATCGTGACCGCGAAGCCTTTCTTGTCGACGAGAAGGACGTGAGGGCCGACCTTGGCGCATGGTCGTTTGGCTACCGCGCTGACCATCCGCACGCCTGTGCCGAGTCGGCATGTTGCGCTTATTGCGAGAGAAACGTGGTGAGCCAGGGCGTCAAGGAACCGCGGCGTCTCTTGGGCACCGCAAGTGACGCCGGCACGGGATATTACAGCCGACCCCGACAGCTTCCGGCTCGACGTGGGCCTTGAGTACAATCCGCAGCAGCCGCAGCCGCCACCCACCTCACCACCTACCTCACCATCCACCTTCTTTGACCGCGAACTTGGACTCATCGACTCGGCCGAGCTACTTCGGGCACACTCTTCGTCCTGCTGCGAACTTCCAGAACCCTCTGTCGGATTGGAAGTTCAATTCGACCTCGAGGCAGGGGCCCGCGCAGGGACCACTTACAACCCATACTAAGGATAATCGCGGCCTGCCCAACCTCCGGTTGGAACCTCCCTTTTACACCCTTACGCAGAAGTTAATATAGATCAGTTGACCTCTTCGTCACCCACGGTTCGAACCAACCCTCCTGTGAGAGGGATACCAACACCCTCCCTCAACCCCACACCAACAAAAGAAAAAAGATAACCACCAAAAAAACCGGAAAAAAACAAAACTCCCAAAAAGATGCGTCTAGAATCTACATACTGATTCCAGGAAATTCCTTCTTTTTCCTTTTTCCCTTTTCCTTTTCCCCTGTTTCCTTCTTTTTTTTGGCCTCCTGTATTTCCTTCTTTCCTTTTTGCTTGTCCCTAATATGAGCTTAGAGCCTGGAGGCTCTCCAGGGACGGTTTAGATGAGATAGAAAGCTTATCAAGAGAAAATCATTAAATCCGTGGTCTATGCCTATTCGCTGGTTGTCAGAAGGATCCACTTTGGCTGGGCGAGTCAACGCGACATTGGACATTGTCGTCGACGCGATCCTGAGCGTCGCCGAGTCAAGAGCCAAACGATCGTCTTAAGTACAGAGTTCCGAACAAATTGCTGACTGGAAGCTACTGAACGTCTCGCCGGAAGACAAGTAGGGGGCTTTTTCCGAGTTGGTGAACATGTCCGGATTCGATCTTTGTCTGCGGAAACTAGCGCCTGCTCCTGGCCCGAGCTGAAGCAGTGGTGGAACATCACCCAAGGGATCAATGCTATCGTGTCGCAGCACTGAAAGTTATCAATGTTCGCCTAGAAGAGATGATGCTGCCTACCCAATTTCCTCAATTTCCGTGCACTGGAGAAACTCGGCCAGATATGAGAGACCCTTTCGACAACGACGTGATCTTCAACAAGCGCTTTCCGCTCTCGAGGCTTGTGTCCATCAGCAAGGATGCCCTAGCGACAGACCCCAAAGACGAGACTAACGGCGTCACTGGACTGGCAAAAGAGGCTGCCAAGGGGAGAATCCACATCGACTACAGCATACCGTTTGAGGCGTCCTCCGAGGAGGCCTGGAGGTAGCTCGTTTTTGGAAAAGCCTAATGAGCCTTCTGTCGAACCTGTCCGTGGATCGCACCTGGAGGTCGGATGAGTCTAGCCTGGAAGAATATCAATGTTCAGGACTCTCCATTACGAAACAACCAGATGCTCGGTTCATCGAGCACGCTGAATCAATAATCCGTCCAGAGATCACTTGCGATCTTCTAGACCAGTGCTACGGAAAGGTCGACCTTCCTGAGCCATTCAAGCTGAGCAACCAGTATGCAGAGTTCAGGTAGCCAAGAAGCACTTGTTCGTATGTCACAACACCAATGGCAGCACAGCGACTGAAGTAATACGAGAAAGTGGCGTCGCCAAGGAAGAGCTGAGCAGTCACTATGCAGTCTGAAGCAGCCAAGATGCCGTCTATACATCCCCATCACGCGTAGACGCCGTTTTTCACCTTTGGAGTCCACTGGACAAGTCTGCAAGCAATCGATAGCGTAAAAGCTGCATGCAAGCTATGGGGGTTTCCCCAGCTGCTAGGCAACTGGCTTCCGTATGTCCCTCAGCAAATGGTATAAGACCTTTGCTACTGCCAGGCAGTTCTCCTGGTTGTCTATTGCATTTCCAGAACCCCAAAAATCCAGGTTTCGCATGGCAACATTCTCAATCTACCTCCGTAACGTCTTCATCAACCTCAATTCATCGCCTGAAGCTGACAGAAAGTGCAAATGTGCAAGTTCACAAT
This sequence comes from Colletotrichum sojae, assembly GCA_014235955.1. NCBI lineage: Eukaryota > Fungi > Ascomycota > Sordariomycetes > Glomerellales > Glomerellaceae > Colletotrichum > Colletotrichum sojae. The sequence goes on from WIGN01000500.1 coordinate 3,866, forward strand.
TCCTAGGCACAGTGCCACAGAAACCAATCCAGAAATCTCGGAATGCATCTCTCCAGTGTCATTATCATGGCGGCTGTTGTAACAACTTCCCTCGCCTCAGTTGCGCAACCTCCTGTTCAACTCACGGAGAGGCAGGAGACCTGCGCATCACTCTGGGAGATTGCCCTGTCGGTCAGGCAGGGATTCATCACCAAAAGGGCGACTATCAACCCATTAGGCTTGGTAAGTTATTTTATGCTGTTCTTTTGCAAAAGAGACACTGTTGGTGTTGTTACTTTCGAATGTTCCCTGAAAACTAATTCTGTTCCAGGAAGCGTATGACCGATTTCTTCAATACTATGAGAGTGGGATGTACAACATGCTCGAGTCATGTGGCTTGCTGCAAAGCTTTCGATATCCTCCCAGGTCAGACAGGAGACAACAAGACAACGCCTGAGCTTCTTGTCTGATATACTTCCATGAGCAGATCATGCAGGAAGCGGGAAGGGCCGGGTCATGCCTAGCTAATGCTGGGTAGCGTATGCAGAGGAGAGCAAAGAACAGGTGGCAGATCAAAAAATGCCAAAATATCTCAATGATATTTTGAAATATTTAAGGGTTGAACCACATTTTGTCAATCGACATTTCTCTCTGACGACGTCGACATGTGTCTAGGTCACGGCGCTGTACATGTCCGTGGTATCATGAAAGGTTTGGTTTTCTGGGCGCAATTTAATGTCAAATTGGTAAGCATAGAGCAATATGTGCCTTATACATCTTTAAACAGGCTCTCCCTCAACGGTTGGCCAACATCTACATTTTTCTGGCCGTATGCGAATTGCAGTCTCTGTCGTGCAGAGTGTAGTGCGTCTTCCAGATCGGCAATCCGGACCTCGTCGAGCTGTTCAAACGAAACTACTTTCAGGACTAGAAATTCGTCCCGTTGAAAATCGTGCGCGGCCACCTTCTGATAGCCCCTCTTTGCAGACTGTTGGGGCGCAAGAGTACCGATCCACCTACCGACTTGCGCACGTGCTGCCGAAAAGCTCTTCTTACCCAGAGGTTGTGACGCAAGGCTCCGTTCGAGTCCCCAGACGTCTAACATAGTGGAGAGATCTCCGTGCAACGGCCCGCTTGCTTGCAGACTTATTCCGTTCTGCTGGCTGTCATCAGCACTCGTCTTAACCTCACTCCTTTCGACGAATACTCGATATCTAATAAAACACACTGACGGGTCGGCACCGTATCGAAGATAAAGCCGTAATCGCTCTTCCCACTTCTTTGGGGTAATCTCGGTTGTGTAGAACATTGATTGCGAAAGCGCAAAAAGGTACGTAGTCCAGGGTGTCCAGGGTGGCGACAGACAGTAGGGCTTGTTGTCGTATAAACCAGCTAATAACGTGCAGCACAGGTCGTGGTTTGGTGATACTTGATGTTCAAGTAAGTACTGCGTGAACCCAATCATGTCGTATGTTGGATTGCGAGACAAGGGATGGAAAAAGCCCCATATATTCCATCTCTACAAGTGAGGAAGCAAGAAGAACCGGGTTCATACGCTCGCGGGGCTGTGGCAGCTCAAGCAGTTCTTTCTTGACGAAATCGATCGCTCCAACGAACAGTGCAAGGCATAGGATTGTGGTGTCGATCCTTTCCGCGCTAGTGGTGAACCAGTCCCAGCAAAGCCGAAACCTGGAGAACCACATTGTTCCGATAGCAGATTTGCTCCCCGAGGCCATGCTTTCCTTAGAGAGCTGCTTCACATACCCGATTTCTGCGGTAAAATGATCAGAACCCTGACCTTCCGCGTGCCGCTCTAGAAGAAGAATGGCGTGAAGCAAAAAGGTGGGATCACGTTCGAAGTGATACCTGATGACTGTGTTTTGGCCCGGAGAAGGATTCGGACAGTTAAAGTCCCATCGTCTCGGGACGTGTTTCACCATGGAGACCAACCCGTGAGCCAAAGTATGAAGAGGCCGGAAACCACAAGCAACACCTCGCAACTCGGTCATGGTCTCCTCTTCACCGAGAAAGTCAGGAACAGTTCGATGAACGAATTGCAAACGATGACACCCTGGGAAGTTTCCGTTGGTATGTATGACTTGAACAAGTCCATGGCATCGCCCGGTAATTCGATCAGCCATAGTTGTGCATTTTGAAACACACTCCTCGTTGCTGATGAAAGGTCCGGCACCCCCACAGCACAGAGTCGTCTCGTAATCGGGTTGGTCGAGCAGCTCGTCAATAATCGCGTGAAGATGGACCCAAGTAGTGGGGGCGTCAACGTCGTCGTCTGCCTTCAGCATGAGAAACGTTCTTGCTGCGGCTTTTCGATCAGGTGGTTGGTTCAATTTCCCCAAGCATATATTGGAACATGGCGCCGAGCTCGTTTGGCACGCCCTCCAGTCTCTTTTGAAGTTGCGGCAGAGAGCAAGAGTTCCCAATTCCCGAGAGAATTGAACGGATAGCCAGTGTGACCCAGATGAACACCCCTTCTGCTTTCATCACAATGGTATCAACGAAATGAGCATACTCTGCGCTTCGCTGGCGAGCCTCTAAAAACCGCTCGTCATCAGCGAACTCGCCGCGAACAACCCGGAGAATATCTCCCCGAGTCAGTTCGTGAAGCTTCAACCAAGATCCAGTACGCGGGGTGAGCACCTTGACGAATTCATTGTATGGCCGACTCGATAGACAAAGCTTGACGTCTTTAACCGAACACCAACTCTTGAGGTATTTTGCGAGCTTCCAGTAGTCGCCTTTGTATTCGTCGAGGCCGTCGATGAAGAAGCATACCTTGTGCTTTCCCAGTAGGTCTTGATTCGCAATGATGTTCTTGAAAGCGGCTTCCAGAAGGCCAGGGCTAATTTGTGACTGATACAGCAGGCCGCTGTATGCCTCGCGGAAAAGGCCGGGAAATATGTGGCTTGTCAACTCAGACCTCTGTTTGAGAACCTCCCACAAAATGCTGCGATAGAGGCCCCCGATGTTTTGCTGTAGTTCTGTGTCCGAGTTCCAAAAGAAGAACTGCACAAGAATAAGACCTTTTCCGTCGTCTTGAGCCCAGCCCTGTAGAAGGTGCTGTGTACGAGAATCATTGGCAATGCTCTTCATCAGTGTAGATTTCCCGGAGCCAGGCTTGCCCGAGATATAGAACAGCCCATTCTCATCGCGAAGCCAGCCGACAAAGCGCTCTCGCCATTCTTTTCTCTCGATGTTCTCTTTGTGTATTGAGTTCCTCGTTGCAACCGAACTCCGCCCGGGAGCTGCAGCGCCGTTACCCGGAGAACCCGGGCTGTCGATTTCGGGCTCGTTGCCTGGGATATTTTCTTGCGCGAGATTGTTCTCCAATGCCGTTGCCTCGGGAAGTCGGTTCCGATCGCTTGCGCCTAGCCCATTATTCCCCAACTGGAGAACGTGATCACCCGACTCTTGGTTGCCTCCATCTTGGTTCAAATCGGCAGTTGGCGGGGAACCCTCGGGCGCATCATCGTACACGTCCTGTTCTGAATCGGTGTCCGGATCATGCAATAACCACCGGTAGGTTCCTCTTCGAGCTTCCCCGATGGCCGCATTCCTGTCGTTTAGCTCTGAAAACCAGAGCAAGTTCAAGATCTGCCTCTCCGCGTTGATTGTCTTGATCGTCGTCGAAAGTGCTGATAGAGCAACCCCAATCTCCTGAAGGCTGCCTCCGTGTTCTGCCGCAGCATTGTTGGTAGCGGCCGGGGGTTGATTCTTCTTGATTGCCAGTTGCAAAAGCCCAATGACGTCTTCTTTGGCTCTCACAAACTCTGTTCTCGTTTCTGGGACTTGGGCGTCATCCGAAGAGGATTGCAATTTGATCCAAGCATTCATGTCCTGCTGGTTATCTCTGTTTTCGAAATTAGCAGTTTCATCGCGAAAACATCGACTTAAAACTAACCTCATGTCGAACAGCAATTGTGTTAAGATTTGACTTCGATACCGATCGAGCCTCTTTTCCAATTCTTCGAGTTTCTCCTTCTGCCGCAAGGCTCTCCACGCAACGCGCAGGCTGTCCCTCCTCGAGCCGGGCTTCTTGCCCCGGATCTTCTCCATCACTTGCTGCAGCTCAGCGCATGTCTTCCGACAACCGTTGGCAAGTTCGACGAGCGCATCGCTGCCCGCGTCCTGGGCGTGGTCGACGGCCGGCGGAGGAGCCAATTTGTTCATGTGGAGCCCGAGGCTCTCCGTGATTGCGGCGACATCTTGGAGTTCCGCCGGAAGTCCGGACGCCGATTGGTACACGTTGGAGGCGCCGCGCACAATCTCGTCGAGAATTCGACGAATTGCAAGATGTTCGAAGCAAGACCCAGCGCCGCCAACGCTTCCATGTTGTCAGTGCTACTGTTCGATCGGGCCGCTGTCGTGGGGCGAAGGGAAGAGCCAACGTGAAGAATCGAGATTTGCCGAGAGAAACTGTCATGAGGGGGTGCTGATGATTCCATGCTGACAGCTCTCCATCAGGCATCAATAAGATCAAGAGGGGCTGTGCTGACTGAAGAGTCAGTGAAGGATGCAGGATATATGCACAACATGTAGCGAGGACTTGTCCAATCGTGGCCTTGCTGGCATCCGACAGGCCGGTCAGGCTCTAACCAACTCACATGTTGTTGCTCTAGTACTTCTCGCAACGAAAGGCCCTCTGCGGAGACATCATAGTTTCAACCACCAAAATAACATCGGATCCAACCAAAGAATAATACGAGAGCAATTTGATCCTGGTGCACTATCGTGCGAAAACAAGACTGGTAAAGACGGGCATGGACGCTGATAACGACGACAAGAGCTACGGCAACGACCACGGGAATGGCAACGACTTCAATGATTTATACCAGACGCAACTAAAACGACGGTTCAGACGTCTATCAAGGTTGAAGTGGAATGAATCTGCACTATGCTTCGTTCCGATACACGAATCCTTGAGAAATTAAACATATACACTTTCCAACTAGACACTAAGACAGTTGGAAGACTTGACGTTATAACGTATTATTCAGTCTCAGCTTGACTGCTGCACGATCTCAGTCCGCACATAGATCTTGTCCGTAGAAGCATCATCCCGGCCGTCGTTCCCGCTCTCCAAATCGCTGCGGCCATATTCCGAGCGCCTCCCCCCGCTCTTGCTCCTCCGGGCCGGCATGCCCTTGGCGTCCATCGCGCTCATCTCTAGGTTCTCGTCCGAGTCGCTCATGGCCATGAACCCGTCGGGCGCCCGCGACGGGTGCTTCGAGGCCGAGATCAGGGTGCGCGGGCCCGTAGCCCCGGACTTGGCTGCTCCGTTGTAGTACTTCGAGTGCGGGTCGGTGCGGTTGGCGCTGGATCGAAGCGTGCTGATGAAACGCCCGAAGACGCGGTCAAAGACGGGGCGCAGGATCGGCGAGGAGGAGACCATGAGGGCGACGCCCATCTCGGCCGAGGACCAGGTCATTGCGTTCGGGGAGGTGTAGGAGAAGTCGAGGAAGTCGACTGTGAAGACGGAGGCGAGGCGGAGACCGCCGAACACGATGGTCCTGGGACAAACACATTAGACCAACGATATCCACGAGATTGGGTACACGGAGATGAAGGAAGAACTCACAGGACTCCAGCTCCGAAGATGCTGACCAACGCCAGCCTATGGGCTTTGGATACCTGCAGCTTCAATACCATGGGGATAGGCAATATGAAGATGACGAGGTCGACGATGAGATCCACCACGCCTACGGCTGCGAACCCGGCGATTTGGTCGCCGCACTCGCCGCCGGGGATCGTGGGATCCCACTGCATGGCAATTGGCCTGCAGATGAGCAGGCCGATGAGGATCGTCATCAGCGTCCAAGCTCCCGCCAGGCCCATGGTTATCCAGGCTGCGATCTGCAGGTGGAGGCGGTTAGCGATCGAAGCCCTGAGGGTGTTCATTGCTGTCGGTTCACCGCGGAGAGAAGCATGGGATGGTTTCAAGATTGGCGTACCTTGAAAGGTCTGATGAAGAAGATGCGTTGAAGCATGAGGAGAATGCTGATCTTCAAGGACCCCAGAGATATGGCGTAGACAACTTGGGTCGCGTAGCCAAACTTCATCAGCTTCTCAACGTGCCATGGCTGGAGTCTGGCAATGTGATGACCAGCGCCGCCAAGGAATTGCACTGCGAAGTCAAGTTAACGAGCATTCCTTCAACGGATCCGATGAGAAAGAGAGGGCAACTTACTCATGAAATGCAAGGTGATGAACGCATAGTATAAAATCTAACGACACAGAGTCAGTCGATGGTTGCCTTGCCTTAATTCTGCTGGTGCCCCTTACCAGTGAGAGCATGTAGAGATAGTCCTCAATCCCAAAAGGGACTCGGCGCATGTGGCGCGAGTAGAGACGCAGCCCCGTCCATATCGTAACCAGCACGGCGAGGAGGATGTTCGTGTAAATCACCTGAATGGCCTCCGGTGTGTCCGCGACGGGGACGATGGTCGTCGTGATCGGTTCAAGGTCTGACATTCTGGCGCCTCCTGCGTTCGGCGGTCCCCAGGCGCAGATGAATCGTGAAGACTCTCGTCTCTGTTTTTGGCCTCTGGGCTCGCCTTGCGTGCAGAAGCGGGACTTGGAGGAGACCGGAAACCCGCCTGGCGGGACGGATTGCGCAGGCAGGCAAAGCCGGCCGTGGATCTTTTTGTTGTTTTCCACCCTCATTCTGGCCCCCATTGCTATCGCATTTTCCTGTCTCGTGCGGTCCAGAGAGAACTCGGCGGACCTCCTCCTATTGGAAGTTGCTTCCCCTCACCCTTGCCTGCGGAACTTACTCGTGCTGGTGCCATGGTCGCATGTTGCCGGACTTGTTTCTGGACCAAGATCCTGCTAGTGTTGGAACCTATGTCCCCGGACGGCCTGAGACCAGCGGGGACGCTCCATCCTACCTACCTACGACGGTATGGAAGGTCCTACACTAGTTCATGCAAGCTAGAAGGGGGGCGTACCACCATGCGCAGAAGATGGCTTCCTACACTAGGTTGCTATTCCTATTGCAAGGGTGCATGTAGCCAAGGGTTGCGTGAGATGTGACAGGCTATCTGATAGATTATTGTCGTGGACGAAAACCTCAGACAGGAAAGGGGCAACAACGACTTTGAAAGTCATGGAAAGGCACCCAAGATCTGGTTTCCAGTACCGGCATGGTACTCGACGCCAAGTCTTCAAGTGTCAAATACCCGAATTTTCCGTTCGGTTACCGTGTGCATGCCGGCTGTTTGTTGGAGGCACAGCATACGGACCTGCATTTGCGTATCAAGATGGGTAACGAGATGATAGATTTTATCATCCCTGCCTGGGAAAACGGGGCTCACAACCCACAAGCCGAACCGAAGTTCCAACCACAGAGCCAGGGCCAGGACTAACATGTACAGGTACTTCACCGCAGTGTAGGGCTTGGGCCGGGGTGATATTGCTAGACGACATCGTGTCCAGCCTCGGGATGTGTATGCCTAGCGTATCAGTGGGCATGTCACATAACGTACGCTGAGTAGTGGCGCAATATCGCTCGGACGGGTTATGGGTCACGATCTTCGCGCAAAAACGCTGTCAGACTTTTATTCAGCTTCATCCTTGTTCCCTGTGAGTAGTAGTAGACATAAGGACAGCCCTAGTGATATCGCGCAGTAAGTGGACATACACGAAATGTCTTAGAACTGGCAGATATACATCGTCTAGTTTGCCAACGTACGTCGAGCGAGTCCAGTGGCCGGGTTCGTCCAGCGCCGCCCCTCGGTTGTGTTGGGACTATCGTGATCCTGCCGAGGATGTCCGATAATTGCTGTGGGACCATATGCAAGAAAAAGGACTTCGTGCATCGAATGCAGGCGAATCCTTCTGGATCAAATGCGGACCGGGTTTTCGGAACATACTGACCTCCGTGCATGCTGTGCAGTTTCCGTGAGGATAGGACGATAGTCCTCGTTCCAACGAGCTGAGAAGAAAGCTTCGAAGCCAGGATGAACTATGGTTCGGCCGAACCCTTGCTTCTCCACTAGAAGAGGTCGCGGCCGAAGCCCGTACACTAACTAGGCTGCTCAGGGGCCCATACATAGACAAGGAGGCATGCGATATCACCCTTATAAGTTCAGCAGACGAGCTTTCATCTGGAAGGCCGCAACTCGATACAGAAGCATCTTGTGGCGAACCAAAGCGGGAGATGGGGCAGCAGAACGGCGGGAGAAGGTTAAACAGCTTTTAAACAGCGTTTAACAGCGCGCTTTGTTCTCCCGGTGAACCCCATGGACTCCATACTCTGGTATTCCAGCGGCTTTCCCGCCGAGCCTTAATGTTCTCTAATTTAGAACCAACAGCCCCATGATGAGGCATTAACGCCTGATTGGCCGGTAAGAGTTCTTCAACCATGAGCCTCCCCACAGCCCTCTGCCCAGTTGTGGAGCAACGTCCCATCGACCTGAGCCCGGAACCGGGTTTGGCGGCCGCGGCTCAGGGTACCGGGGTCTTGGTGGTGCGGTAAAAGCGTTAAAGAATGGTCGGCCAAGAGGGAGCCGGTCTATGAAAGTCGGAGTACATACAGATTGGGGGGACTTGAGGCACCGAAGCCAGTAAAGTGAACCGTCCAAGTTGTATCAAAGTTGCGGGAGCATTCGGACGTGGAACTTCATGAAACGCCCGCCTCGGCTCATGTTGGGTTGATTCCAAGGTGAACACGTTGGCCAAGCTTTTGATAACGCTTTCGGTATCTGCCCCAAGCTTCTCATTGCTACGTTACCATATACATTTATGGCGGGCAGTTACGCAGACTCCGCGGCGAGGAAGACAAGTCGAATTTCCGTCTTCTACAGGGGTACACGATACCCTGGCTCGGCCGAGTGTCCCAACTCGTCCTCGCGATCCCATGCATCGTCCAGAAGACTCCACAGACGATAGACGCAAGTACCTGAGCCACCCTCGAACTAGACCATTATCAGCTTAGATGCCCTGGTTATTGATGCCATGTAAGGCGACCCCGTTCGTCTATCGAATGGCTTGCGCCACCGAAAATCAGGAGAGATAGAAATGCAGCGGGGAATAGGCAGCGGGACAGACATGCCGATGAGAGATATTGACCGGGAGGATCTCGGCGGGAAACTGTAGCAATCGCAGGACCTCACGGGTGAGGAGCAATGCGGGTATACCACCGAGGTGAGCAGAGGGACAGCCGCTACTCTCGCACTTATTAAGACGCCACGAGGCCGCAAGCATCGTTGTCTCGAGAGATCACCAAGACCCTCTTGCTTGGTCCAACCTCTTCCTCCCCAGGGTTCATACTTCGCTGTCTTTGGCCCGTCCTGTCTTTAGCCCATCCCACCGGCGCCAAATTCCAGCACCGCTCTCCTCCAACGCTCGGTTCCTCTTAATATACCCGAGACCGTAATAATCACTAATCGACAAGATGCTTCCTGCTGTCTGGGACTATGTCATCGTGGGCGGCGGCCTTGCCGGCTCCATCATCTCCAGCCGCATGCACGAGTACAACAGCACGCTGAAGATCCTCCTCATCGAAGCTGGCCAGGACACCCGGTCGCGCACCGACATCCTCTATACCAATGCCACCAACCTCATGGGAGGTGAGCTAGACTGGCAGTACCAGAGCGAGCCCGTCGCTGCCCTCAACGGTCGCTCCATCACCTACAACCAGGGCAAGGGCCTGGGTGGCGGCGCCGCCATCAACGCCTGTGAGTCTGGCTTGGCCTGTCGTAACTCGAGTCAGAGAAACTAATATGCTCCAGGTGGCTACACTCGTGGTCCCAAGGTCGACTACGACGAATGGGCCGAACTTGTTGGCGACTCCCGTTGGAGTTATGAAAGCCAGCTTCCCTTCATGAAGAAAGTCGAGGACTGGTTCAACACCAACAGCACCGCTCAGCACGGGAACGGCGGTCCTCTTCACGTCGCCTCCGTCTCTTCCACCGGCCGCGCGTTCCCCCTTCGTGATGCCGTTGCCAAGGGCTGGGACGACCTCGGCATCCCCGAGCTCCCGAACCTCGACGGCAACGCCGGCGACAACCTCGGTCGCGGTGAGCTCACCGAGACCCGCCGCAACGGTCTCCGCGAGCTTCCCCCTGTCATCTACCCCCTCGACGGCGTCACCATCCTCACCGAGACCCTCGTTGAGAAGATCCTCCTCTCCCGCAACTGCTCCCAGGGAGAGCTTCACGCCACCGGCGTCCTGCTCGCCAACGGCACCACCATCTCCGCAAAGAACGTCATCTCCGCCGCCGGCGCCTACCGCTCCCCCCAACTCCTGATGCTCTCCGGAATCGGTGATGCCGCCGAGCTCGCCAAGCACAACATCTCGGTCCGCCTCGACCTCCCGGACGTCGGCAAGAACCTCATGGACCACATGTCTCTCTACCAGTTCTGGAAGCTCAAGAACCCCGAGAACGGCTACTCCATCGGCTCCAGCAACCCCATCTTCGCCCAGCCCGAGTTCGGCACCGGCTACCCCATCGACTGGGTCACCTCCACCGGCGTCAACAAGACCGGCCTCGCCGCCGCCATCGCCAAGGACGAGGGCGCCGTTCCGGACCCGGCCTCGCACCCGCTGCTCAAGGACGACCGCACGTTCCTCGAGAACTTTGTCATCTACCAGGCCTACAGCGCCGCGAACCCGGCAGTTCCCATGAACGGCTCGCACGTGTACACCAACATCGCCGCGCTGATTCAGACCTCGCTCGGCACCGTTGGCCTCCGATCGACTAACCCCTCCGACGCCCCTGTCATTGACCTTAACTACCTGACCACCGAGGTCGACCGCTACGTCTACCGCGAGGGTCTCCGCCAGCTTACCCGTCTCATGCTTGACAGCAGCTTCGGCAAGGAGTACATCTCCGGCGAGACGCCCCCGGATGACTTCGCACCCGTCTCCCTCGAGGACACGGACGAGTACCTCGACTCCCGTGTGGCTCACGCCGGTGTCACCACGTGGCACCCCCACGGCACCTGCTCCATGGGCAAGGTCGTCGACTCTGAGTTCAACGTCAAGAGCGTCAAGGGTCTCCGCGTCGTCGACGCCTCCGTCCTGCCCGTTGCCATGTCTGCCCACTTGATGGGTCCCCTGTACGCCATGGCGGAGCAGGCGGCTGCCATCATCACTGGCAACGCTTAGACGAGTAGTGAAAGTAGTCAATAAGAAAAATTATTGCATGTTCAGATCAGCCGATCAGTAGTTTCTGCGTGAAGCACAAGATGCGTTTGACGGTTTGATGTTGACCACTCCTGGTGTTAGAGCAGGTCCCTCTGGTCTTGATGATACTTCCAACGAGAGACAGTAGATGGCTTATACCAACGGGTTCCCCGGTAACATTCTTTGATCTTGCGCGACACTGGTCATAACCAACAAGATACAGCTTCGAAAGCGTCACTGGCAATGGAATTTATTTACTTTCATCGACTGATCTAGAAGACGGAGCGACGCTTCCTGCGCTTCTCCTTGGTCGCCTCAAACTCCTCCTTGATCTGGTCCAGCAACCCATCAACGGTCAAGACGTCGACCGCGACACCGGCAATGCCCTTAGCAGCCATGATGGCCTTGTCGAAAGCGGCCCTGCTTCCAGCGGCAACCTCGAAGGCCGCGGTGTGAGGTCCACCCGCCGGCGCGGTGCCGTTCTCGTTGGTGATGCCAAAGTACGGGCTGATGCTGGGGAAGTCGTGGCTGAGGTTACCCTGGTCAGTGCTGCCGTCCGGGTCCCTCAGCTTGTCGATCTCAGCACTGGGGACCTTGCCGCCAATCTCGGTGAAGTGCTTCGCGTACGAGGAGGCGAGCAGGTTGTTGTTGACCATGTTGTCGTAGCCGTAGGGGCGCATGGTGAGGTTCAGCTCGGCGCCGGTGGCGAGGGCGCCGGCCTCGAAGCACTTCATGACGCGCTCGGTCCACTGCTCCAGGGCGACATTGTCGGCGGAGCGGATCTGGAAGGAGGCCTCGGCGAGGGCGGGGATGACGTTGATGCGCGAGCCGGCCGAGGTGATGATGCCGTGGATCTTGTCAGTGTGGCGCGTCTGCTGGCGCATGAGGGCGATGGCGTTGTTGGCGAGGATCAGGGCGTCCTGGGCATTGATGCCCTCCCAAGGGCCGGCGGCGGCGTGGGCCTCCTTGCCGTAGTACTCGACCTCAAAGCGGTCGGTCGAGGTGGTGATCATGTAGGGCGTGTCGTCGCCGTTGGTGGGATGGGTGATGAGGGAGATGTCGATGTTGTGATCGCGGAAGGCTCCGGCCTCGTGGAGCTTGACCTTGCCGCCGAGACCTAGAAAGTTTGAGTCAGTATGGAAGGCGTACGATAAGAAGAGGTTGAATTATGCTTACTCTCTTCAGCGGGGGTTCCGAAGAGGATGACCTTGCCGGGGAGCTTCTCAGCACGCATAATCTCAGCAGTGGCGAGAGCACCACCGACGGAGGCCGTGGCGATGAGGTTGTGACCGCAAGCATGGCCAAGTCCCGGGAGAGCATCTTGAACACCCAGTCAGTCACAGTGCATTACTCGATGTTCTGGGAAGACTCACCGTATTCAGCATTGAAAGACACAATCGGTCCTTCGCCGCTTCCCTCAAACACGGCGACGAACGCAGTGCTGATGTTGTAGATGGACCTCGTGACGTTCCATCCCTCGTGAGACTCCATGAAGTCTGTGAGGAGCTTGTGGGCCTTGACCTCCTCGTATCCGAGCTCCGGGTTGTCGTGGATCTCCTTGTTGATGGGCCAGAGCTCGTCAATGATGGAGTCCAGATAGTCGGACACGTCCTGGAAGTACGGGCTGGTGACCGGACTCGAGCCGTTGGTCTGGCGAGGGACCAGGGACGACGCGGCGGCCGAGCTCGCGCCAAGGGCCAGCACGAGCCTGGTGGACAGATTCTTGATACCCATCTTGTTGTTGATTGCCAGGTGATGATGGAGAATGAGCTGAACAGGGAGAAGCTGCAGTAGAAGTCGCCGTCATCCCACGCGATCTCGTCTATGTTTTATACTTGCTCATGTCCTTGCTGGATCCGCTCGAAGAGACAGACATGTTCGCATCCTTATCTGCTTCCGACTTCCGTCTTCTCGGCAGACGTACGACCGCTGGCGAGCTGATGACGAGCATGAGGCCCATCGCTTAAAAAGTTCTTGGCTCTCGCGTGCCGGAGCCGCTCATCGGCTCTCTCGACGACGGCCTCAATTCGTCAACTCGCTCGGCAGTGGGTAATGCGGGGAACCGCCCAGAGTTGCTAACGGTTGAAGGATCGCGGCATACTCGCTGTCGCAGGTCTCTCGAAGACTCTGGATCACCGCCGACGGGAGCCGAACGAGCGGTCGTGATGGGCATCTCCACCCGCAAACCGGGGCGACGGTCTTGGCGCAATAGATAAGTGTTCAGTCTCTCGCTCGACGGCAGCCGATGAAGCCCCCGAGCGGCTTGGCTCCGGGAGGCTGGGAGAGGCCGATCGGAGTGGTCCGCGCGAGTCAACATCCGAACATGGACATGTTCGCCGTGGGAAACCCTCCCCGCGTTGAGCCTGTCAGGAGGGGAAATGCTGGGGATGGGGCCGCCCCCCGGCAATAAGCTTAACAAATAGCCGATCGTCTGCTACTTTTGCCGACCGATTATCAGTGGATTAGTTATACGTAATTTAGAAGATCATCTCCTACCCAATGCCTTTGTCCATGACACGACAAAGTCCGTCATGGTTTTGAAGTGGCAAATAGGGAAGAACAATAACTTTAATGAATCAGATAAGCGTCTTGTCGAGTCGAACCCAGAGGTTTTGTGAGATAAGTTACGTCAGACATGATGTCGCAAAAGATTGTGGCATTTGAGGCTCTTAATGCAAAAAACTCATCAGCGCACATGCTCTGAGACTTCTGCCTTGCCTCGATAACTCAGCAGGGCGGATTGGCGGACGGCCTTGAAATTGTTGATAAATTGGTGCGCAAGAGAGGCCCGAATTATTGCCGTCAATTGCATCTCTGCTGTTCAAGTCCGTGAGCCGCCTTGGGTTCAGGAGATCAGATGAACGGCTACCCGACTCATTCAATTCAACCAATCATGTGCTTGATATAAAGTCTTTCGAATGTCATCTTGACTCAAGTGAAGTCACGCCGAGGACTTTGTAGATTCATATGCAGTGTCATATGGTACTAGAAAATCCACGATGCTACACCAACGACTTGCTCTCAGTGTAGCAGAATCTCATGCAACAAGATAAGTCTAATATGGGAGCATTTCCATGAAGACCCTCTGGTCAACTAAAGTCGGGAGAAAACAGCGGATCATGAAGCAGCAACAGGCCACAAGAGAAGCGGACGCGACGATCTGCTAGCTAATATGAAATGGACACCGTTTCCTCTTTGTGAACCAGAAGTCTTCGCTTTCCAGGTGAGGTATGACCATCATTATCGGGGTCCTGGCCCGAATTCTTCAGCTTGGTATGTAGCGTTTTCGGGAAATTGCATCCTACTCGGCACTATTCCTCCGCGTCGTACACTCTTTTCGAGCATACCACGCCGATGGAAGCCCGCAGATTTCCTCTTTGGCGGATAATCTCTCAACTCTGCCCGGAAACCGAGCCGGATCAACTTGGGCCAAGGACGTCCAGACTCCATCGGGCTCATCTGTCTTTCCATCCTGTGCGCCACGTGCGTTTGAGATACATTATCTTCGAGAAGGCCAGATTTCTCGATTTCAATCTGACATACGCTTGTTTTTTATTGGACAATATTTGTTTCTTGACTGCAGCGACTGCAGCGAGGTGTCAGCTGGGACCGTGCTGTTGGTCGACCTGTCTACTCCGCATTGTTTCAATGGGTGGGCGTGCATACGCATGCAATCCAGATATGCCCGCTTCCCGAATTGGAAACTCTCCACCAAGCTGCCGGGATGACTGGCTCCGATCCCTTCAGAGGTTGCCGCGCGCCTAGCCGACTTGACAAGGCGGATGAATCACGCAGGGAACTCGGATGAAACAGAGGCGGCTCCGAGTTGGTGAGGAGCTTCCTCCGTTGCCCTTATTATCCAACAAACAGAGCATGAGATTCCATGAGGACCAATAGCTGCCGCATGTTACTTCGACTGACCTCCACAGGCCCGGCAAAACTAAGTTGAATGCCGGGAGGGAAGAGTTCGCAATGGGCCAGGGGCAAACTGTAATTGGCTGGCGGATGAGTGACGGCATCTTGCAAAAAGAAGCCGCGAAACGGGCAGGAGAAGGGCCGTCAAGGGCCCTGAAGCGGCTGCATGCATCGAGTGTTTGCAACCTCCGTGCACCAACGAAAGCCTGTTGGCCAAGATAACGTCCCACGAGTCCAAATCGACAATCAGCACATATGAAACGGGATATAAGATGAGGATATCGTTTCAGAAGAGAGGTGCCGGAAATGAAGCCGTCGCGGCTCTAGTCCTTGCTTTGGTTTCCTCCCTTTGAGCTCGGCAGCGTCTTTGTAGACACCCTGGTTGGTGTCTTGTGCCCCTGGCGCAAACAAATCCCTTCCCTCGTCATCTTCCGCATTTTTTCATGTTTCGTGTTGTCCGTCATCCCTGATATCACTGTCCTTCCATTGTCCCTGTCGTCCTGTTTGTTGTCTCTATCGTCGTCGTCGTCGTCCCTGCCGTCACTCGTCCCTGTCGATGGCGTTTCTGTCGTCCCTAGCATACTATTGCCCTATTGTTCAACACTTCTCATATCTATATGAAGCTACTCAAGGACACAACATCTGTCTCAACTACCAACCTCGCGAACTGCTCCCCTAAGGGAGACTCGACAAGGCGGACGGGATAAGTCTGGGCCAACACCTAGCTTTCACCCTGGACAATCATGATCGTCAAAAACATTTTCAAGGCCGTCATGGCCGCGGGCATGTTTGCCTCTGCTGTCGGCCTTGCAATGCCACCTTCAACCGAGCGCACCCTTGGCTCCCGCAACGGAGGAGGAAATCTGGTGTTTTGCCACTTCATGGTACGCATTGTCCCACATCACCGGCAGCTCTTATGAGTATCCCTGGAAGCTGACGCAAGCCGCAGATGGGCATTGTTGGAACCCGCACATCGTCCAGCGAGTACGACGAAGACATGCGACGCGCCCAGGCAGCGGGCATTGACGCCTTCGCCCTCAACATCGGCGCAGACCAGTACACCGACGCGCAGCTCGCACTGGCTTACAAGTCGGCCGCCGACAACGGCATGAAGGTGTTCCTCTCCTTCGACTTCCACTCGTTCGGCGTCGACGAGGCTGCGCGCGTCGGCTTGATGATCGCCAAGTACGCGTCCCTGCCAGCGCAGCTCCGCGTCGACGGCAAGGTGTTCGCTTCTTCCTTCGTGGGCGACGGGTTTGATGTTGCTGCGATGCGAACGGCCGCCGGTATCGACATCTTCTGGGCGCCCAACGTCAGTCCTGGGTCAGGGTCAGACTTCAACGCTCTTGACGGCGCGATGAATTGGCTGGCGTGGCCCAGCAACGGTCGAAACAAGGCCCCGGACTCATCGAGGGTTGCCAGCGTCGGGGAGGGCGACGGGGCATACTTCTCAGCCCTGGCCGGGAAGCCTTACATCGCTCCCATCTCGCCATGGTTCTTTACACACTTTGGTCCCGAGGTTCCTTACTCCAAGAACTGGGTCTTCCCTTCGGACTTCCTTTGGTACAATCGGTGGAGAGAGGTGCTCTCCATGAAGCCACGCTTTCTCGAAATCTTGACGTGGAACGACTACGGCGAGAGCCACTATGTCGGACGTCTCGACAGCCCCCACGGCGACGATGGCAACTCGAAGTGGTCGCACGGCTTCCCGCACAACGGGTGGTTGGAGATGGCGCAGCCTTTCATCAAAGCGTTTCACGACGGTGCGGAGGACCCCAAGCCGTACATCAAAGAGGACAAGATCGTGTACTGGTTTCGGCCGACGCTCAAGGGTATCGACTGCGACGCCGCGGACACCACCATGGGCGACGCGAACAACTCGTCCGGCAACTACTTCAAAGGTCGACCGGGTGGCTGGGAGAGCATGCGTGACGATGTCTTCGTCGTCACGTTGCTGACTGAGCCTGCCACTCTGACAATGACCGTGGGCGGTGAGACCAAGACCGTCGACGCTCCCGCCGGGGCTGCCAAGGTCTCCATCGGCATGACGCCGGGTGATGTGTCGTTCAACCTGAAGCGTGGAGGGAAGACCAAGCTTTCGGGAACGGCTGGCATGAAGATCCTAGACTACTGCCCCTGCGGGATCTACAACTTCAACGCGTATGTCGGCACTATCCCGCCTGGTAAGCCAGACGAGCTTCAGCCTGCTGGGTATGCCTCTATTCAGAATGGCCTGAAGCTCAGCAGTTGTGGTCCTCACGGTTGAGAATCACTAACGCTGTCGTTTCTGCCGTTGTTCAAGATAGTGGGAGCGCTTCAAAGGAGACACTCGAAGTCGTTTTAAAGAGACATAATTAAGAAAAATCCATTCCTGTTGTTGGTAGAGACAAAAAATGGTGTTGTTTCTTAGAGTAAAGATCTATGTCGATATTTCGGACATTAGTATAGGTCCGTAAACGGGCTTTTCTTCTTTCTTTACTTTGTTACTTTGTAGGATTCGCTATCTACCTCACACGAGGTCTTTCGTGGAGATGCCACACACGACATCTAACCCATGCACATAAGAAAAGGTTTTGGTGACGCCTCCTTGCGTTGCGGCTTCTGGGTGACGAAAAAAAGTGGTTCGTGAGATCTTTGGGATCTCTTACTCCGAATTATGCCCAGAAGAATGATGCCCAGAAGAATGATGCCCAGAAGACACCTCAGACCCAGACTCTCCAAAGAGGTGAAGTTTATCACTGGAAGACGGCGATTGGTCCCCCGAGCTCTGTGGATTCCAGCGTGTCATCATCTTCACATGACCCGCCTCACCTCCAACCGGTTCTGGCCAGTTTCTTAACCAATCTGGCGACATCAGTTCCACCGAATCAGATGAGCTTGCACGCTCTATCATGGCCTCACCTGCAGGCCCGGAGTTATACTGCTGGAGTCCGAGAACTCGTTCTGCCAGGCTTGAGCTTTCCGGCACACTCTCAATGAGAGTTGTGCCACTCGGCTCTTCAAATCTGAACCCCAAGGCAGTACTGTGATCGTGAAAAGACTTGTTTCTCTCCGCATGTGACTTGGCTGCGCCGTCATTTTTAAACCCAGCTTTGTCGCCGTGGAAGCCCACCAGCCTTTCCAGTTGCCTTCTTTTTCTCTGAGCCTCGTGACCACTAGTCCCAAGGTTCACTTCTTGCTTTGCCGAGACTTCTTGGAGTAGCTTAATGGCCTCTTGAATCGTCCCAAGTCTCTCGAGGTCTGATGCTAACGATACCATGGTTTTCAAGGTGCCTGGGTCATCGTCAGAAAGGAGCGTTTTTGGTCCTTCAATATCGACCGCCTCATCAGCAAGGCCTTCCGATAATTCAGGACTCCCCCTTGCCGCGCGAAATGGTTGGCCATGTAGTTGCGTGTCTTGAACACAACCTGTTCATCCGCGTAACCTTCCGCGATTTCCAGTGCATCTTGTCTTTTATGCCATGCTGCCGGGAAGTCGCCTTTTTTCTCCAGGAGGTTGGCTACATTGGTCGTGGAAGAAATAAGAGGGTTGACTGCCGAGCCTACGGCCTTTTTCTGCTCTTGAAGAGTTTTGAAGTGGCGATTGCGGACCTCCAGCACAGCCTTTTGCTCGCAGAGCGCCTTTTCTTTATCGCCGATAGCACTGTAGCTGTGGCCAAGGTTAACTCTCCCCTCGAG
The DNA here is from genome assembly GCA_014235955.1 of Colletotrichum sojae. NCBI lineage: Eukaryota > Fungi > Ascomycota > Sordariomycetes > Glomerellales > Glomerellaceae > Colletotrichum > Colletotrichum sojae. The sequence goes on from WIGN01000500.1 coordinate 22,584, forward strand.
AGTGTACGGGTGGTTAGGCCCAAGCACCCTCTCCCACGCTCGAACTGCTTGTTTCCGCTCCCTTTTCACCTGTGCTTTTGTAGCCATCGATGGATGATTTGAGCTTTGGGTGCTTAGGAGTCGGTCCTCTGCGAGCAACAAGTCTGGATGGTCTTGCCCAAGGATCCGAAACCTGGCACGGTAGACCTCTACTCGCAGATCCATGGCACTCTGAAATTCGCCGTTCCAATGATAACTGTCGGCCAGAGCACTTTTGGAGGCTAACAAATTGAGTGTTTCCACCTCCGCAATTCCGCCTTGCGTTGTCGATTGCACCATTTAATCTCCTCCAAGATCTGCTGACGCAGCTGGAGTGCAAGACGCCGTTGATTCGAGCCGTGGAGATACTCGGCAACCTTTCTCTTGTTCCTGAGAAGCCTGGGGTCGCCGGTGCCCATGATCCTTTTGCGTCGTGCCAATGCATCTTGAGCCATGTCTAGGGCGTCATTCCGGTCCCCTGTCATCCAGAGACTGTCGGCCAGGTTCATCATCGCCACGGACAAAGTGTCGGCATCTAAATCCTTCCCCTGGTACTCTGTGAAAACCTTTCGACGGAGGTCAAGGGATACGTCGTGTCGGCCTAGCTGCGCCTCGCAGGCAGCAAGCTGCTCCTTGACTACAAGACCGACACTTCCGAACCAGCTACTGCCGCAACTGTAGACGTCAAATACAGCATCGAGAAGATTATGCGCATCTCGCAGGTGACCCGTGGCCGAATACGCTTTCGCAAGAAGGAGAGCCATTTTGGTTCTTTCTTGCTGTTCGCGGTTGTTGACCCGTCCGATGTTCCATTGGAAGATTGTGTCTATCCGGCCTTCCGTACATGCCTTGATATGAGGGATCAAGGAATTCTGCAGACTAAAGCCGGCGGGATTGTCTATCCAGGTGGACGAAACAGATACCGGTAACTCGGAAAGTGCAGACGATATTAAAAACATAGCTCGTAACGCGTATCTGTTCTGTTCGTCTTCAGACAAGGACTCTCTGCAGATGATGTGGAGAAGTCTGGGAATGGAGTATTGGCGAGAGTGCGAGACGGAATCTGAGTAGCTGATCGAGCTATATCGGCACAGGACAGCGGCCCCGTAAGTGCAGAGCTTTCAGCAAGGAATATGAGTCAACCAAGCAAAGGGAAGCCATCACCACTTCCCA
>WIGN01000501.1:0-23744 GCA_014235955.1 Colletotrichum sojae
ACAGGCAACAGATACGATTGAAGTGACAAGTCCTCGGGCGCGGTTCTGGTAGAAGACGCTCTTCTCGGTGAACCCCACCCCCCCCCCCCCCCCCCCCCCCTTCTTCCCAATCCCGGGGGAAGAAGCCAAACTCCAAAACCCGTCCAAACCCCCAAAAAGTTAATTCCCATTTCCCGTTTGTTTCCGTTAGAAATCCTGAGTTCCCGAGTGTATCATAATAAGTCGTTCCGTGTCTATATCCCAACAAAAAAATTCTGTTTGAAGCACATAAATGCAAATGCGTATTATGGTCTCTCTAGATGAAGGCAGCGGCGGCAACGGCAGCGGCAACGACCATGCCGCCCGCGCGCTGGACGTTGGGCACGGCGCCGGCGGTAACCACGACGCGGCTCGTGGTGGCCGTCGGGTTGGGCCGGGTGATGGTCCCGACCTCGGGCTTGGTCGTCGTCGCGGGCGGGGGAGGCGCCGCGCTGGAGGACTTGACGGGCGGCGGGATGGGGACGGAGGAGAGGGTGACGGGGGGAGCGGGGTTGCTGGGGACGGGCTGCTCGGCGGGCGGCGCGGTGGTGGCGGGGGGCGCCACGGGCTCCGGCGTCGTCGGGACGGGCTCCACGGGGACGGGGCAGATGGTCACGATGGCGGGGACGGTGACGGTCTTGTACTCTGTGCCGCCGCCTCCACCACAGTTGGGCACAGAGGGTGGACAGCTGAATACAGTTGAAATGGCGGTCTGGGTGATGGTTGAGGTCGTCCACTTCCACTGGGGCGTGGTCGTGGGCTCGGGCTGGACGGGTTGGTCCGGTTGGTCCGGTTGGTCCGGTTGGTCCGGTTGGTCAGGCTGGTCAGGCTGGTCAGGCTGGTCAGGCTGGTCGGGGTTGCCAGGAGTCTTGGGCGTGTCGTGGCCCGGGTTCTTGGGCTTGTCATGGTCCTTATCCTTGCCAGGCTTGTCGTGGTCCTTGTCCTTGCCCGGCTTGCCGTGATCTTTGTCCTTGCCGGGCTTGTCGTGGTCCTTGTCCTTGCCGGGCTTCTTCCACTTGGGCTTCCCCGGGTGGACCCAGTGCCAGCCGTGCTCCTTGTCGCTGTCGCAGTCGTCGATGTAGACGTCCGGATGCGGCGGGTGCCAGACGGAGATGCAGTCCGCTGGGGGGCCCTCGATGGGGCCGAAGGTCTTGATGTTAAAGTCGACGTTGCCGTTGGCGAGGGCCAGGGGCTCGATGCCGGGCGGGTAGCTGAACTGGCCGTCCCATGTGGCGGAGACGGCGGCCGCGAGGCCGAATACTGCAATGGTTGAGCAGCGCATTGTGTGTTTGTGTATGTGTGTGTATGTCTATAAGGGTAGGTGTGAAGGATATAGACCCGAAAGAGTGTAGGGGTCTATGAAAGAAGGGATATGTGTGAGAGAGAGGGTGTTATTGAAGGTATTAGCGAAAGTATGGGTATCAGAGATACTGAAGAGAGGAGAAAGGAAAGGGCAGTTGGACGGGCGACGAGCCTCCCTTTTGAATCCTTTCCAAGATGGACGTCAGAAAGGGGATAGTGACGATGGGAGACAGGAAGAGCCGGGGGGTTGCTGCTCAGCGCAACTCCCCGAATAGACTCGTGGGGCTTATGGCTGAGTCGTTGATGCTAGACTGCTAGCTTGATTGTTACCATGTCATTATTCCGCCATACAGAAGGCTTCTAAGGCCCGAATGGGTCCTTGGATGGAGGCATCCATCGTGCAAGCCTCCTCAGGCCATCGAAGATCTCCGTGATTGGGCAGTCCGTCCAGAAGGAAGGCCAGCCGAAGATCAGGGGCTGTTGATCACAAGGACGTCCTAGATAGAGTGCGCCTGCTAAAATTACCCTTGGGCCGATTTGGGACGACAAGAACGGATACGGGAGGGTTGTGGAGGGGACGTCGACCAGGGGAAAGCCCAGTCTACCGAGAACTCTTCCCCATCTCGGAGGAAAAAGAAGGAAGACTGGGGGATGGGCGCAGCGAAATGGCTCCTGATGCAGGGACGAAGCCGGGCATCGGTAGATGCGATCACCCCAAGATCCCTGTGCAGCGTCAACCAACAAGCAGCGAGATCGTCCGAGGGCGGACAAACGATGTCACCTCGTCCGACATCCAGGAAGTGGTACCGCCGCAGAGGGGCGGGTTCCTTGCAGCGCGGTCGACGGCCGTGGTGGTGAGCTTAAAGAGACTTCGGCTAAGATGCGACCTGACCCCTCCAAGTGTGAGGCAGCACAGCCCGTCATCCGAACTTTCGAAACGCCAAAGGCCCCTCTCCCATGATTTTGGCCAATTTCCAAGGTCCAAGCAGTCAAGGAAACTTCCTGTCACGTCACCCCCCTTTCGCGAACCCCGAAAAGAAACGAACGCTGGCGGATGGAGGGCTGGGTGATGTCAGTCGAGAGACGGACTCTGGTGGCCTCGCACACGTCGCCAGGCCCTAGGTGGCGATGCCCCCTCAAAAGTCGGCGCTAAAGGTAGTTAGTCACTTCAGTAGGTAGCTCGTAGATTCTATTCTCATTGTCGTGCGAAATTCATGCGAATATCTGCTTTATGCGAAGAAGCAAGTCGGTGCTGATATTTTCTCTTGTCTATGACGGCAGACAGAACTTGCATTGTCCAATACTATCGAAACTATGTGGTTTCCTGTCAACGACTATGACAGGCGGCATGACCACATTTCGTCTGAATATTTCCTTGGCTCGCAGGATCATCCGGAGTCGAGCCCAGCTACATTCAAAAATAGGAAGTGTCGCGAAGAGTCATGAGGCATGAGGGCCATGGATGAGCACCTCGCTTCGTAGATGGTTGTGAAGCGCAAGCCAAGCCACACGCGTTGACTTGCGGCTGAGGTCGAGGCCGCCGGCTGTACTCGCCGCCACACTTGCCGATGGCCGACCAAGTCGAGGTGCGAGTGAGTCCGATTTGACTCTGGACTAGTCGATATCGAGGGATCCCTAGTCATCCGGGGAAGCCAAAAGAGCCGAGTCATAACAGAGCGTAATATTACTGCAATTTGTTCAGCTATGTGGGAGTTGTTAGCCACACCGTCCCACACACACAGGCACAGCCATCATATTGCAACTTACTGGAAACTGAGTCGATGATCCTCTGTAATATAGCGCTTGATACGATGTAGATGACATCTTTCGCCTGGAGGAAGCCAGCTCGGCCCGAAGCCTTTTTGTCATTCGCATGAAGGCGTGATGGGGCCTTGGTAATGAGAAGTAGTGCCCGTGCTGCGGCCCGCCCTCTGGAGCGGACGGCATAGCAGACCTCACCAGTCTAGCTGCTTCTTCGCCTGCGGCACCGCAGAGCTCGGCACACGCTCCGGGCTGGGCTGCCGCTCGTGATCGTCCGCGTCGCCGATGGCATTGAGGACGATGCCCCACCGCTCAATCTCGGCATCGACTACCTTTGTCCACTTCTGGATCAGAGGATGGGCACGAGCCACGTCGGAAAAGAGAATTTCGCCATTCTCGTCACCTGACTTTGGCTTTTCGACGTCAAACTTCCAGGTGCCGTCGGTGTTCCAGAAGCCGGGGCCGAAGATGGAGTCGGTCTTGAGCTCAGTCTTGGCTTCCTCCAGGGAGCGTCTCGCCTCCTTCGCGACGGCTTCGTCTTGGCCGTCCAGAGCGGCGGCGATTCCTTCGAGGAGGCCCAGAAGCTGGCCGGCGAGAGACCCGATCTCGGCGCCGAGACTGAAGCCCTCGTCGAAGCCTGCCTGGATGCTCTGGGCCTTGGCGGTCGTGACGCCCTCACGGTAGCCGGCGTTGGTGTGCTCGGCTTGCAGGCGCGGCATGTCGGAGGGGTGCGTGCCTGCCGGGGCGTCGAGCGGGACGACCGTCGGAGAGGCGGGTGCTGAGCCCCAGACATCGTCAAAGATCTCCTGGTCCGCGGCGTCGTGGCGGGGTACGGGGTCCATGGCGATGGTGAAGGGTTCCAGCTCGGTGTTGTCGATGGGCTGAAGATGCATCTTGAGAGAAAAGGTCGAGCCGAGACGATGGGATTCTTGCGATGTGGTCTCCTGGGTGTGAATGGCCTCAGTCTCACTGGCGGTTGGGAGTTGACGAGTCTAAGAAGAGGCAAGCCGGTGAAAAATATTCTAGTTGATTTGCAAGCAAATCCCGCGCACTTTCCTCATGTTTTCACACTGTACCACTCCGGGACACACTGCCGCGTACACAGTACCTCTTGGCTTGCATACGGTACGTGGCGCTAAATTGCCCCTCATCCGCTGCAGTCACTCACTCACTTCTTCATTTACTCACGACTTCCTTCGATGTATGAAGCAAGTCAAAAATCTATCTCATTTCCTATCCTCAATCACTTGCACTGAATTTACTTAAAAGACTCATATCAACGCGAGGCCGACTTTTTGTGGCCGGCAACCGCAGACCAAAATTGTGATGACAAATTTTTCACACATGGTCTTCGCCCGGACATCCCTCCCCCATCCCTTCAAACATCACCGACTCACATCAAGACTGGCATTGACAAGGTCTTGAAAGCGAATCAGGTTGCATTCGCTGTTTATTATCGACTAGACCCTGCTCGATCCACGTATAGTGGCACCAGGGAAGAGATCGACGATGAAACACTCACAGGGACGTGACCACCAAATTTAGCAACGACGCGGGTGACGATGGCCTCTACCTGTATGACTACTATGTATGAGACCTGACTTTCTATTCGTTTGCAAATGCGCGATGAGATAGTTTGTCTTACCTCCCCACGGAACCCCAACGGCCAGCTTCCTGGTTTACTCATCCAGGGCCTGCTAACCACAAGATCCGCATCGTCGGTCTATCCATTAACGTCTCAGTGCAAGCGAGCTTCATCTGGTTTCGAAGTCTTGACTGATTCTTCAGGTAAATTGGTATGTAAATTTGGACATGCTAACCCGCTAAAGCAATTCTATTTCATGTTCATTGTATCTTTTTTTTTCCTTCCCAACTTCTTAAGCCGTATCCAAAATGACAACCTCGGCCTCGGCCTCGCCGACGCTCTCGACGTTCAGCTTGTCACCGGCGTTGACGGCGTCCACAAAGGCGCCGTCGCCCTCGGAGAGCACGGCGTCGTCGCGGCCGTCGATGCGGACCTTGGCCTTGCCGCTCTTGGTCATGGGCAGATGCACAAAGACCTTGCGCTTGGTCTGCTGCGTGACCTTGGCGCCGACGTTCCACTCAAACGCCTTGCCGGGCTCGATGATGCCGGCGCCCATGACGAAGTCGGCGTGGATGGGGATGGTGTCCGGGATGGACGGCTCGGCGGCCTTCTCCTCGGCGAGGGTGGCGTCCGGGCCGGCCTTGAGCGGCGACAGGATCTTGACGAAGCCCTGGCGCTTGTCGTCCTCGGAGAAGTGGCGGGTGTGGTAGGTGGGCGGCAGGCCGCGCTTCCAGGGGATGGCCCAGATCTGGAGGAAGTGGACCGTGTCGCGGGCGTGCTCGTTCATCTCGGAGTGGGCGATGCCCGTGCCGCCCGTGGTGAACTGGACGTCGCCGCGGTGCATGCGGTAGAACTTGTCGCTCTGGCCGCCCTCGGCGCCCTTCTGCAGCATCGAGTCGCGGTGCGTCAGCTCGCCCGACAGGATGTAGCTGAAGATCTCAAAGTCGCGGTGCGGGTGCGTGGGGAAGCCCGAGTTGGCCTTGACGCGGTCCTCGTTGAGCACGCGCAGGGCGCCGAAGTTGTTGAAGCGCGGGTCGTACCAGTCGGCGAAGGAGAAGCTGTGGTACGTGTTCAGCCAGCCGTGGTCCGAGTGGCCCCTGGTGCCGCTGCGGTGCGCCGTGATCTTTGCGTGGTGGAGTGTCTTGGACATTGTGTTCTTGACTGCGTTGAGCATAGACGGTTCTGTGATGGTGTTGGTGGTGGTAATGTTGGTGTTGTTGGTGATGTTGGTGTTGCCGAGGAGTGAGTTCGTTATCTCTGTGAAGAAGCTCTTGAGCTGCGTGTTGAGGATGATGATGGAAACGAGAATAGCGAAAATCGCAGTGAGGGTCGCGAAGCGAGGCATATATACCCGATCTCTTTCGGTTTTCTCACAGCTCCACGACTTTTTAGGATGATGAATCGAGAACCAACTTGAAGCGTCGCTTTGGAATACTTGTTCAGCATTTGCAAATCTCCAAGCAGCGGCTTATATCCCGTCCCCCAGCCGGCCGAGAGCGACTACTGTAGGGGGTCTTACACATGTCCCCCGCGAAGCTGTCTAAGCGTTTACCTAAGGCGGGCATCGCCGGGGGCAGCGCGGGGGCGTTGATTCGACGGAATTTTCGCAAATGCGCTGCTTAGGATTGGATTATTCATGCTGACACCCTTCCAGAACGTCGGCCCCGCTAGAGTAGCCCCGCAAGCTCGTGGGGCTGTCATGACGCAATGGGCTAGCGCGGCAGGGGTGGCCACTCAGCAAGATCAACTTCAACCTCGGAGATCTGCGATGAGGATCTGTGATGGGAACTTTCCGATGCGTTGAGGCTCGTCTTCAGCCGTCATATCTAGGTTACAGTAGTGGCATTTTCGTCGCTGTCCTTTCCAATGTTAGATGTTTGGCTGCGTTATGTTTGAAGAGCACTCAACACAACCGACCGTGTTGTTGCGGGAGGCGACTGAAGATATTGGTATCGTTCCCAAGTTGCTGTGTGAGAGTGAGTTTTAATGACCAGCCAGTCTTTCGGTGAGAAAGTTGGAGAACTAAACAAAATACCATGTTTAAGGGGACTACTCCAGAGGCTAGTGACTGAAGCAATCGACTATCTGATCCAGCTCGGGGGTGGCAGTTTGAGGATCTCTCGGAACAAACACGACTTCATTTCGTGTAATTACACCATTGGAGGTGGTTGAGATAAGTTCCATACTTGAATTGTTGCTCTCACTGCTTTTTCATTTAACCACAAGAAGCCCTAGGTTGACACAGAACTGGAGGGGTCAGAAGCACTAGATGGCGGGAACCAAACGACTCCGGACATGTGTATATCCCTTCATCTTACTCGATACTCTCAGTCTTTCGGAGTCAGAACCATCCTGGATGGGGCATTGTACATTGGCAGGCCAATTCATCATCTCACGAAGTGATGGGAGCAACAATGCCCACTGCCAGCTTCTGCTGCTTATTTCTGTTGCACTAACAGATGTTCATGGTTACCCTCAATGACAATTCGTGGAAATACTCAGATCTGAGGTCTCAGGGAAACTTTGGTGTCTTTGGGACTCTATCTCTGCTGTAACTAGAGCCTTCCATGGTAAAGCCATGCCGTTGCTTCCACAGCTTGCTCTCTAACTGCACACAGCCTGGGTCAGTAGTATCCACCCTGCAAACTGGCTTGCAACATAAAGCAGTTTCCAACTTCTCGTTCTACCCTATGGGTTTCCCGTCGTTGTCATCCTCCTTCTTCTTATCAGCCCTTGCTTTTAGTGTCTTTTGTATCCTGTGCTGCTGTGGCTAGAGCCTTGGGAAAGACAATACAGCTCCTCCACGCCTTGTTCTACTCTCTTTCTTTCAGTCAACGCAATCCTCCATCTCCTCATCGCTTGATGTGCGCGCCATTTGGTGTAGACCGACAGAAAGAACTGAGCCTGTTTTATTTGGCGCCTCATGTACAATCACAAAACAACAAAGCCACACCACTGTCATTGCCCATCATCCCGGGTCTCGCTCCCCTCCCACGTATTCACGCCACGGATATGTGAGCGATCAGCGACAATGCTACTCATCACTGCAAATCATCGCAGTGTTAGCTCCATCAGCTCTTTCACCTCCGTTCGTTTGTCCTTCCGGGGACTGACATTTTAGGTCGGCCACCCCCAAGTTGCGGGCCGTCTACCTGGCTGCGCGCCATGCAGGTAATCCAGGAAGGCCCGCCTTACTGAGAACAAGATGCTCCATCTGATTGTGAGCTGACATGTTCGCAAGCCGACCTAGCACCACAACCGCCTACAAAAACAATAAATCCAGTAGGGCTTATGTTGCTGGCAAAAAAATGCTTCGCCTGGTCGTGTGCCTTACAACCTATCCAGACCTTGCTGAGAATAAGATGCTCTATCTTATCGTGTGCTGTGTAGGTTACCTAGCAATGCCTACCTTGATGAGAACGAGATACTCTACCTGGTCGTGCGCTATACAGGTTATCTAGCAAAACCCACCTTACTGAGAACAAAAAACCTCCTAGAGCTATCGTGTCTGCTTGGCAAAGAAGAAAGTGCTCCTAGAGTGATTACACCTGCCCCAGTGAGAACCAAGAGCCATTACACTTGCCTAAGAATATTAAAATACTCCTAGAGTGATCGTGCCTGCCTTTGACAGTTAAAAGAACCTGACTTCTGGAATGTAAATAAGTTACTTAGAGTAGTAGAAGCTAAGTCTGGGTTTAGCTATTACTTCTAGATGAGATCTACATATCACCTCAGAGTCTTTTCTATACCTAGGGTTATAAATCATTAGCTTCTAGAAAGAAGAATAGGTCTTACTAGTTTTCTTTGTAGCTTAAACTTTTGTAATAAGGGAGTCTAAGAGATAACAAACTACAAAGTCAAAGCTATAAGAGCCGTAAGCAAATATAGACAAGGTAGATACTAGGAGAAAAAAAGTAGCTCGAGACTTCTCAAATATTTACTAGCTTTTGGATAACTATTAGGAATAAACTTTAAGACTCCCTCCTCAGCAATACAAGAGTCACTGGTTCCTGGCCTAAGAACATAGGACTCGAAAAATATTAGTATTAAGGCTGATACTAGATTATGCATAGTGCTGTCTTCATGGAATTGCGAGTTTCCATCATGAAGAGAAGCCAGCAACTATAGGCAGCCACTGTCTTGGAGCCATGGTAAACACGTTGCTCCAGAGGAGGAAACGCATCCCATCTCGAACTTGCGTTCTCGTGGTTAGTACCTACAAATCTCTGATCAAACATGTGTGACCTTCAAGGCATATCTCGAGTTGTATGATCCCCAAGTCCGACGGGCAAATAGAAGCACTGAATGAGAACTGTAGTTTCGAGACATCAAAAGCAGCCACAGTACGGGAAAATCAAGACTTGGACAGCGAGATAGAAGATCCTTCTCGAGGAGGTATCCCACCGCCCAAGAAGAAAACACCAAGCTCAAAGCGGCCAGAATGGCCTCCTTCTCGCCGCGCTCTCAAACACAGAACGACGAAGATGCGATCTCACCTCTTAAGTCCCTCCCCCCGACGACCACCAGCTTATGCATCGATAGTTTCCCAGTCCCCAACTCCCCACGAACCTTGCCGCTCCCACCGTCAGGCATCCAAAACCAACCGGAACAAAACCGCCGACGGCACCAACCCCTCCACTGCAAAACCATCATTTAACCACCGATTCAACAGCCTCCCCGGGCTCCAAGGACACCATCCCAACAAATAGACTTCATCAACAGGCTTCTTTCACATCCCTAACTATTTCTTCGGTGTTCCTCGGCCGCCTCGGCCGAGTCCCCGACTCCATCTGATCTCCGCGGCTCCGACAACCTTTCGCCGTCGGCTCACGGCTACTGTTTGACCTTCACCGACCGTCCTCTCTCGAACAGCCCAACCCGGACTCCCCACATCCCTTACACCGGTGCCGAACGAACCTTGGTCTGCTTCCGAGGGAGAGTAACGATAACGAGGCATCAGACAGCGCAACAATTCCCACATCGCGAAACATAAAAAAGTCACGCCATCCCATTCTCGCTTTTCGGCCCACATCCCTCGAGACAAGTATACCGAACAGGCCCAGAATCTTGCCAAAAACCGCACGCCCTAGCCACTATCGTCAGCTCCCCGTTTCATCGGCGACCTCGTCGGAGATACGAAAGCCAATCTGTAGGGCGGGCAGGAGAGAGGTGTCATATCTTCACGGGACGAAAAGGGGGCGGGGGAGGGGGGGTGGGGAGTCCGTGTGTGCGCCATCGTCCGGATTGTTCGTCTGTTGACCTTGGCCAGTAGCCTTATGAGAAACCGCTGCCCCGCACGAGAGTGTAGAGAAAATAAAGCTGTTCATTCTGTCATCAGACGGGGAGAGGTACCCGATGGAATGCGACACGGTCGGGAGAGATGGCAGGAAGCCCTCCCCCTACTGCCGCGGGCTAGAGGAACACCACTCCCTAAACTGACCAGAGGTCGCGAGTACGAGCACATGCTTTGATCCATGAGGATGATATCAGCAGCGTTCTTGTCCGTACTCGTCTCCGCGATTCTACCTGAACCGGTAATCTCCAACGTTGTATGTTTTGGAATTCCCTTCGCTCTTACCGTGACGTATTCGATAGGCCTCCAAGAAAATCAGGCAACTTGACGGCAAAGTGTTGCCGTGACATTAACTATTAGTGAGCTGATTGCAAGCAGTGACAAACTCCAAACCCAAGGAGTGAGTTGGCGAAAATACGAGGGTCTCGTTCGCGTCGCATCCCCTTTCCATCAGAAGAAGGGAACGGACGAACGCGCAGAGAAAAGCTTGGCCCCTACTTAAACCTCGGCAACATCTTGAGAAACGCAAGACGAAGCGCCGGTGGAGGAAAGGTTATGATCTCAAGATAAGTGTATAGTGTGACGCGTGCGGCCAGAGAGTCACTTCCGGTCAGCCGCGGAGGTTGTTATGTCTCCCAAAACATGCAAGGAGCCGACCGGAGCCGGACCTCCGCGGACCTCGGATGATGAGCAGGATACCAGAACCGCTGGAAGTTCAATGCCGAGCTTCTTGCAAGCGAGTCCCGCCCCTGGTCTGGTGCGAAGAAACCTGGCGATAGGGCTTTCTCTGAGAATACATGGACTCGACTTCCAGTGACTCGGTCCAAGTCTTCTCGCCTCGGTGGTGTGACTTTGGAGAACTTTTTGACCAGGGTGCGCGGTGCAGTATCGAGATCCATCTGTATCGGGACGATTCAAAATGTTTCGACTGCTGTTCGTTGTAGCCATTGGTTGATGAAGCTGTGCCTCTCACACACTTCTGACATTTACGGCGGTTGCGTCATTGGCGATTTGGCGATATTCCTTCCCTGGGAGGCAGTTTTTGGCGGCTGAATTGAACAATTGCAGCTATGGCAAGTAGCTAGAATTCGTAAAACGCTCTTGAGCGGCATGGATACCCGACAGCTGTGTTGATGGCGGTTTAATAACCAAAGCGGAAGAACGCGTCCAAACTCAGTCATCAGGCACTGCAGCCTTGTCGTTCCCCTCGCATCGTGACTAAATCGCAACAATCGATCATCGTCAACGCCGCGGAGCATGTGCCCCGGTTCCCAACGGCCTATACTGCGTGGGGGATCACTGTGACGCCGACCGGGTGATAAAACGCCGAAGTGCCGCAGCGGGATGCCGGGCGACGACCGGCCTGAACATCGGTAGCACTGCACCGTGTGCAGGGTGGAGAATCTCCACTCCTCCGAGACGGGATGGCTGATCGGGGGTCTATCGTACGACGCCCATCCTCTCGTCTCCATCCCCACCGGAAAAAAAAAGAGAGGCCTATGGGGCCTGCACCGAAAATCTTTGCATCGCTGCACAAACACACAGTCATGTCGAGGCATTACTGGCGTCGTCTTGTCTCCGGGCTGACAGTGGGGCGGACTTAGGTCGGAAGACATTCGGGTAAGTGGTGACCATCGCATTTCCGGGGGGTGTGCGCTACCCGCAAAAGCTGCCAGTCGCGGGAAGGGGAAAAAGATTTTTCTTTCTCTTTCTCTCGTCTGCCTCCAGCGGCCTCGCGTTCCACGTATCGCCGGCGACTTGATTCCTTTCTCGTAACCTGTGAGGTAATCAGTGAGCCATTTCTGGGCGCCAATGAGGTAGCCACCCAGCAAGTTGGCACACACCCAACCCCATGGCCCATATAGGAGACGCTGGAATCTGTGGAGTCGCGACGCACTTCGTGATCGCAAAATCGCAATGTTTGACTCGCGCAGCTGCAGTCTGCCTTGGCAGCGACCAGCTTTTTCCTCGTCATGACTGTCCATCAGCCGCACATCACCTCGAATAACATCATAGATAGCACATGGCTGCTAAGAGCACTACCGCAAAGGTGTGCCAGCAGGAAAGCTTGGCATCTGCAGTCGCAGATCCCCAGATCTGCCTCCCAAGAGATGACCAAGAGGTGACTTCTCGAAACACCAACGTAGGTACCGTCGATCACGATACACGAAGTGACACTTCCAGGCGGTCGGTCCTTATCTCTCGTCTAGGCAGGGGCCCATGCTCTCTCAGGCGGAACGACGCTGGGCCTTGTCTGGTTGTTGGTGACAAACAGTCAGCCCACGCCCAAACAGGCTAACAAAGCCATGTCATTCTCATGCGTGCCTGAGTCTGCTATCACGTCGCTGGGAGCCATTCGTTCTCGGGCAGGACCCGCTGAGACACATAACGAGGTTAGCCGGTTGACGGTGTTTGTGTCCGCCGAAAGGGCTCCGAAGCTGCTTGCACGGCGTACAGATCTCCCAGGAAATCTCAGATCCAGCCCGGAGATAGCAACGGGGAGCAGCTCCACTCTTCCGAGTGCTCTGCAGGCAGGGGCCGGTGGCGTGACTCGACGTATTTTTCGCTTTCGCGTCAAGCCATGGGCATACTCCGCTATCCGTTGTTCAGCCCTTTCCAAATGCGTGCCGAATGAATAAGTGAGCCTTGGCGATTGGGCTTCTAGACCGCCGGGAGATCTCAAGGCCAAGGAAGCAAGCTTGCAAACAAGGCATGCAGTCTGCTCAGCATATGGAGCCGAGCCACTTGCAACGGTCACGCGAAATGGACGCTGTATGATCAACACCTCGACCGGTTTTTCATGCGCCTTAGTTGTCTTGCTCCCTTTGGGAAGACGAGGTCGATGAATCAATACCAGCTCCGGGCCTTCTGGTCTCAAAGACCGGGCAACTCCGGATCTGCAGGCCCACTCCGGAGCGGCCCCGGAGCGGCGCCGATGGGTGCCAAGGTTCGTCAACAACCGGCCGTATAATACCGTAATGCCGCTCGCGGCGCTCGCGGGTTATTCCGACGCTATAGGGCGGAAATCTCTTCCGCGAGAGAACCCCACAAGCCTCGGCTGAGTAAATCCGCTCTCTGATTAAAATTTGGGTGTGGACAGCGCGATCATGCGCCCCGAATATCCACCTGGCGGGAAGACGTGCAACCCTGGCGCGTATCAATCTTCGGACGGTGCTAGGAATACCGTTAACGAGTTCCACATGTTTGTTGTTGTCATGGGAGGAGTGGCATTTCGTTGGCGGAATGCCATGTGAAGGGACCGCTACCCACCAAAAGAACCCCGTCGGACTCGGAGACGCCGCTCGATACCTCAAGGGTGCTGCCCATCTCGTACCTTGACGTTTACTTTCGTCTGGTTCCAGAGTCCAGACCAGCGGTCCCGCAGAGAAAACTGAAGACCGAAACTCAGACTGATGGTGGACCCAAGAGTCTGGGTAGGTTCTGCGCCAGGATGACGTCTGTTGCATCTGAGGATTTTGTCAGAGTTCGACTGGGAGCACGCAGCGATGACATGACAATCTGGTTCGCAACTGCCGATGCATATCGCCCGGTAGACGGACACCGAAACACGCTGTCGGAAGGTTCTGTGTCTTGGTGTAAGCGTGGATTACATGATAGATCCGCCTGACCGACAATAGACCGGCAAAAAGCGAGCGAGAATCACGAACCTTATCCAAGACGGGATCGTGACGGGACAGCTCAAGCGCCGGGCCGACGAGCGATGAGGCTCCAATGCAACGAGACGTCATGAGGAGCGTGGTGGAGGTGGAGTCGAGCCTCGGCCGAACTGGAAATTGGCAGAAGCCGAAGTCCGCTTTTGGCAGACAGCGCGGAACGATGACGGCCGACACCTGGTAGGGTAGGGCGTCCGCATGGCGGCGGGACCGCTAGAGGATTGGTGGGCTGCCCGAAACTGGAGGCATCCCTGCTTCTGAGCATGGTTGGGATGAAGTGGTGATGATGGGTATCAAGTCTGGAATCTGTAAAGCAGGTAGAGGAATGTACTCAGTCTCCAGTCTCCAGAATGCCGGCGTCCAGGTGCCAAGGTGTCCCGATATCGACGTGCCGCGATGGCGGGGGAGCGGCGAATAGTCTAAAATGCGCCATTTTGAGATTCCGGCTTCTTCCTGTGCCCCAGGGGTGAAGACCCTGAAGAAGATGACAAGAGGAGTGTCACGAGAATCCAAATGGCTCCATCTGACGAGGATCAGGGGAGCCCAGGAGCTTGGATCCCGATCGGCGTGATGGGCGAGAAAAAAGTTTCGATTTTGAGATTGCACGGGGTGAAGGGGGCGCAGGACAGGGCAGAGCAGATACACTAGACATCGGCTCTACGGGATACACTAGTGTAGACTGTAGAGTACTTGCTGGTAAAGGCGACGCGTGGGAGGTGCCGCGTTGAAGCGCGGTTCTTGAGATTAGTGTAGTTCGCTGCCAGGGTTTGGGGTCGGTTTTCGGTGGTTGCGTGAATAAGTCGGAGGCCGAAATGCCGTCTTTGTGACCGAGAGACGGTCGAATCTGTGTGCTGCCATTGGCCCACGTCCGTCAGCCTAGGATCAACCGGGGCAACATGATGAATAATGCAAGACAGGGCGGAACGGGGAACGGGAAGTATCCGCTGGCCTGCGCCGCGCCGCGCTACCTTATGCTGGAGGGTGGTGATCCGAGCCAACCCTACTGTAGTACACATTGTTGGTATTCGTAGCTTTAGCCTCTTTGTCGGGGGACTCTAGCCTCTAGCTTGTCAACGCCGTTGTGCTTTTTTTTTTTTATGACGGCAAGAGAAAGCGTCATGACGGATATGACGACCCTGAGGCCAGCGAGGCCAACAGGGTCTTCGCTGCAGCTGCGAGGGTCTGAAGTGTGATGAGACGAGCATATTGCGGCAGCTCAGAAAAGCGAAGAAGGCCCGTGGACTGCGCGCGTGGGATGCCGAGGAACGGCCAAGAGTCACCGGCCGGGAGTCATTGAAAGACGCGGTGCCGAGGACGTGGAATGTCGAAAGTGGGTTGCGCCGGGCAGGAAGAGCCCCGGTGTTCAGGTCAGGCGACTTGACGAGAATGCAGAGAGGATCAGAGTGCGAGGCTACCTGCCTCTACCTCGCCTTGGGCAGGCCGTGATTCTGGAGGAAAGAGGCTGGAGAAAGGTCAGTTACACTAGCGCGGCAGGTGCGGATGGATACTAGGCGGATACTGCGAGATACCTGCTTCGCTCACAAGTAACTACCTAGGTAGTGTAGTAGTGTAGGTGCGTTCCTGCCCATGCTGCCGTCCACGGCGTGGGCTCCACGGCATGGAATCCACGGCGGGAAGGCTCACCCTGCTGCTGGCTTGCTGCACAGCAACCTCCTGACCCAAAATACATTTTGGAGCTCCTGCCCGGGCTCGCACTTTGGCGTTCGATGGACGTCGGTACCTTATCCCCGGGGGGCCGAGTGGAGTCGGCACTTACCAACAGAGAAGCCGATTAGTCAGGGCGGTGTGTCGGCGAGATCGTGGTGTGGAAGGTGTGGGGCACAACCATGGTCTTGGCGGAAATGTGAAAACGGACATCGGTGTAACGACCTTCTAGAAAAAATCGACGGCCCACGATGGATGATTTCACATCTAGGTTGGCAAGTGCCCACCACAGACACTAGTGCGCTCCAATTGCTTCTATGTGCATCCCCTTCTGCACGCAATAGCAAAAGGATGCGTTGCAAATGCTTGAGAGGAGCATTCGGCTTTTGGACCACCTTGCATTAGGAACAGTTGGATAGATGGGTAGGTAAGCAAGTACCTAGGTAGGGAGTGAATACACCTATACCACGGTCTCAAAGGTTAGCGCAGTTCTTGCGGGGCTCCCCTCATAACCAGGCCCCGCAGGTAACACGCTAACCTTTAAGACCGTGGGATAGGTGTAGTAATCCATCTGCTGCGTTTTTTACGCCCGCCCGATTAAACTACCTAAGCTTTTCTCGCTGTAAGATTTCTAATTCGTCCAATGTCAGCGCCGATATGAGTCGGCGGCGGCGGCAGCTCTGGCTACTAATACCATAGTAGTACTACTTCTTACCTGCCTGGGTACCTATTCCTACCTTGCCCGGCCGTTCGTGGAGGATCTGGCTCGCAGCATCTCCCCTGTCTGAACCACCATTTTATCACGCTCGATGGTGTTAACAGCTAGATTGGAGCTACGAATGAATACAGCGAGAACGCCATCCGGAGCTAACCTTGACCGCTCGGCGTACTTGTGGACGCCGCCCACGGCGAAGCTCTCCGAGGACTGCCTCACCCCCCCCTCACCCTCTGCCACAGCCTACGGGCATCTAGTAGATGCAAAAGCACTGGGCAGGAGGCGTCGATCATAGCAGGCACTCGGACCGGGGGTTGGCGAGGCCGGAGTTCTTATTTCCGCTCCGCGGATCTCTTGTCCGTCGGCGTGGTATCGGGAAACGGAGAGCTTGATGACAATTGTCAACGTTGAATATGCCGTTACCATTACCACCATTGTCATCACCTCCGAAACAGCGCCCTGCAGTTCAGCACTCCAGATGACTCACAATGCGTTCAAGTTGACAGTTGTTAGTGGCATTTCGGCGAGTTCGCGTCATCACCCATACTGATAAGTAAGGATTTTACGTCGTGATTACAGAAGCAGAGGAGGAACCTCAGTAGTAAAGAGAGGTACCGAAGTACTCTCTCACTGTACGTAGTATTAAGTACTGCCCACCGTCGGGTGGGTGCCCGCGCCTGCCCTTTTTGCGGGGACTTCCACCTCGGGCTCACCTGAGTGCCTGTCTGTCAGACTGTACCTGATCCTTCCACTTGCCACTCTCCGATGGTACGAATATTCTAACCACTAATCTTCTCAGTCTTCCGTCTCCAAGACCGACAGTCTAACCCAATGTTTGGAACTTTTTGGACTAGGCACCAGCGATCTCAATTGCTTATTCTTGTCTTCGTCCGCCCGGTGCCCGACCCCCACCGCAACAAGTCGACGGGTTAGACGGTTCCTCTGTTGCAGGGACGACGGACACCAGGCCGTCCGAGCTACTGCGTGTCGTGCTCTCCCACTTCACGAGCGACGACGGTCATGATGGCTGCGTACGACTACTCTACTCCATCTGCCCTTCAGGTTGATACGCTGCGGCTCCAATCGCGACAGGACAATACATATCAATTGAAGACAATCTCAACTGCCGGCGTGGGCGTTGCCTGGCATTGCATCGAGGACATCTCCGCATGAACCTGAGATGGGGAATTTTTCGGCTCGAAACACCAGACCTCAATAGCCTCGAGCTGGCCTTGCGAGAGCGACTGCTCTGTGCGGTCGCCTCCAACACTGACTGCAACGTGAAGAACCTACTGCCGGGCCACAAGACGGCCTTGCTGGCCTTCGACGTAATCCGTGCTCCGCTGTTGCTCCGCACGATGTCGGCGAACAGACTGCATGCCGCGGCATCGACATCCCGTGCAGCATCTACTCGCCTCCCCGCCGGACCTTTTTACGCTGGCCAGGTCCCCGATCACTCGCGATCGATCAGAAATCATTGGCCCCCGCGCCGCCGTCGTGAGCCGCCGACGAGCCTCGGCAGGGAAGCACTACCAAGCAAGTGGGCGGCTTTCGCTCCAGCACCAGATAAGGTTTCTTCCTCGAAACTGTTCGCCTTGACGTTGTCCTGCACCCTCGGTTGGTGTCACAGTATCAGATGGGTTTGATGGCGGGCACAACCTGTCTGCACGCTCCCACCGCACAGATGGTTGCGCTGGCCAGAAGTTTGAACCACGCTACATCACCGCCGGACAGACATCTGGCTGATCATGACCCCATCGTCCCCGAGTTGCTGCGGCCCTTCACCTCGACAGCCGGCAAAGCCTCAGTATGAATAGGGCAGGTATATCGCATTCCTCCCCGCCCGAGACTTTGCGGTCAGGTACACGGACAAGGGCATCTTCTATGCGGACAGAAGCATCCTACAGCTGCCGCGGCTCCTGGCGTAGTTCTTGCTCTGGCACGCTTCGACTGTATACTATTCGATCTTCAGCATGGGTTAATTGGGATGACACAAATTGTCCGTCCGCTACGGCCATCCCACTCGAGCCTGTTCGACGCCGTTGCATGCAACGAGGAAGTCCCTGCATATGGCAGGGCTCGACCTTCTCTGAATGTCTGTTCTTCACCCGCTCTGGCGGTCAGTTCGCCTCCTGCGTGCAATCGACAACGTGGGATTCTTCTCGCATTCGAAAAGTCCAATAGATGCCGGTGAAGCTGAGCAAGAAATTTGAAGAGGAAAAAAAAAATCGAGGCATAGAAGCGGGCCGTTTTTTCGAAGGCTGTAAACAGCATGGTCTAGCGACTGGGACATTTTTCGTCTTTGTTTTCTGGCCCAAGGTGGTGATCAATCATGAATCATCAACCCCGGCTCCCTGTCTGTTTGGCCCAATCTGGCACTTCTGATTCAGGGACCTACCACGCACCGCAACGCCAGCTGGCAGACACCGTTCTCTGGCGTCATCAATTTGATCATGCCTTGTCGTTTGGCCTCCAGCTACGAGTCCAGAACTCGGCGGAAAGGCGAGGGTGCGGTGCTGGTATGGAGTCGTTCACGTTGATCGAAGCCTGAAGGCTGCACCCCCAAAGATGTCGCGGACCCCGCCCCCTTCGGCGCCGGCCTCATCACAAGGCCGGAAATCTTGGCGAACGGAGACAAGTGGGAGTCGATCCCACCGCTCCCGGCCTCGTCAGAATCCGCCGAGTTGCACAGAAAATTATGATTGCGAGCCATCTCACAGTCTGGACTGATGAGTGTCCAAGGACGCTAAACCTTGGCCCGAAAGCTGTTGTGCGATGGTTGTCATGTGGCTATACCGGGAATCATATCGAGACATTCGCTGCGGCGGGAGAAAGACGACTGCCTTTGCCCCAAAACGGACTGGGAGGGAGTTCAAGACGCAGTGTATACACGTCGACACGTTCCGGCGGTAACCTCGATGGCAGAAAGACGTATTATCGACACCACCTCTTGATCCTGGAGAGCGCCTAGTCCCGAGGACGGACGAGTGGGGTTGGACTCTGGAGGTAGCTCGGGGCGTTTTTGTCATTCGGAGAAGCATTTGTCTCGCTCACTCTATCCCGCGCATGCAGAGCTTACTCAGGGCGTCGGGGACTTCGAAACCTCCACACCCGAGGTATTGTCATGTACCGATCAGTAACGGCAGGGCAGGGGACCCGCCCAACCTGCCTTTACCCCTTGACGGCAGCATTACCAGCCCTGTCCTCGCATACCATGTAACCCACTTTGGGCGAGGCGTGGTGTACTCTCGGCTTCGTCTCTGGCAAGTACCTTTCAGTCGTCGTGGTCTCTCCCCGAGCGAAGAGCGGCCCAGAACTAGGTCCATCTCATCCCATGGTTCTGATACCCGAGATACCAACGATACCTACGCCATTGTGTAGTTGGAGCGTCATGCCATGTTGTCTGCACTGGTGATGACCAACCCAACCCGCCAGGACAGCTCTCGCTTTCTCTAAATCCCGGCCGAGCTGTGGATAGCCCTGCTTCAACGTCAACGAATATAAGACGCAGTTTGTTGGCCCGACCGATTGGGGCCGCCTTTCGACGGAGCTAGATAGAAGCCATCCATGTTTCGAATCGGGGACCTTGATTCCTGCTCAATTCCCAACTCCGCCGACCTGACATATGCGTTGATAACTTGGATGGTCTGATGTAATACCGTCCGCTTAAAAGAGCATCTCGATCCCGCAACCGCTTCTTGTCTATTTCAAGGCAACACAGGTCACAAATCTCATCTCGAAACATCTTGTTCTCGGAGCCTTGTGTTTCTCTTGGTCTGCATCAAGAAATAAGACCTGGCCTTTTAGCCTCACCTTGCCTTACCCTACCTCGCTCGCCATCCATCTTATCTTACCTATCACGGAGGGTATCAAGATAATCACATCGTTACACCCGCCTACCGGCCTTGATTCGACCTAGGCACTAGGTATCCGCCCGCATTCATCCGCCCGTCGGGTTATCAGCGCGTCCGGCGAATGGAAATAAGAGACACATCGACGACAGCCTCAATCCTCCACAACGGTACCACACGCCCGGCATCACCATCCGTTCTGGACACGGCCACGTCCACGTTCACCTCCACGACCACGTTCACATCCTGCGGTCAGCAATCCACCGTGTTTACAGTCATATTATAAGCCCTATTACCAGCCAGGCGGCTTGCACATCAGGGCCCCAGTCCAATCCCTTCTTTTTTTTTTTTTTTTTTTTTTAATTAATCCACTATCCCTCGCGAACTCCGCTGCGGACTTTACCTCCTCGCGGCTAGTTCACACAGCTCCTAGCGCGTTGTTGCTACGACAAGCTACATCCCACAACCTGTCTTGTACAAACGGTGGCCAGGATCCCGTTCTGATCCCCTTTCACACACAAAAAAATAATACCACGGGGACCGGGGGCCCGCCCGCGCGCACTCGGACATAAAGACGTCGCCGACCGTTAATGCCAGCAATCCACCAAAAGACCCGCCGCAGCAGAGATCCCCTCATCAGGTTGCACACACCACAAACCACACGCCCACATCCACATTCACGTCCACATCCACATTCACGTCCACATCCACACCCACCCACACAGACACACACGCCCTCATCCGCTCGCACTTACACACCCTGCCCGCCCGCCCGCCGCTCGTAGCATTGCGAGCAACCGAAGTTTATTGTGTACTCGAAAGCTTCCGAGGTCTTCTGCCGCATCACATAATCTCGCGCGCGCACAATAGACGCACCCCGACGTCCACCTCGCCATTAATAATTTGGATAACACCCTGCATCCCAGCTCCCCTTGCCGTGCTGACTGTCCCTGTCCCCGACTCCTCGACCCTAGCACTAGCACCGCGGACTCTTGGTGGTTGTGTCATCCCGACTCTTTTACCTTTTGGGTAATCCCTCGCTGGGTCTCCTTTCGTTCTCGTTATATATATACTCGACTTGCACAGCTACCTCATACCTACCGCAGACTTGGACGCCCGTTTGCCCCCTCGATCTTGGATCATATATACCTTCCTCATTGCCACTTCATACAAACAACCTGCACACCTCACCTCCACCTCACAACTATTAATCATCCTTTCACAATGGGAAGCGGCCTACCTACCCCTCCATTGGAGGACCAGAAGTCCAGGAAGAGCTCTTCCAGCTCCAAGTCCATCAAGCCCAACCGCCACACGGCAAAGCGCGCCAGCCCTCACAACGCTACATCACACCACGACCACCCCGCAACAGCCATGTCTGCCGATGGTCGTCACAAGAGAGTATGGAAGGCCTGCGAGAGGTGTAGAATGAAGAAGACCAAGGTACGTCTCGCCGCAACCTGTGCCGCCGCCTCCCATCTGACTTGCCTAGTGCGACGGCGAGTTCCCCTGCAAGAGGTGTAAGGATGACGGCCTCGTCTGCACTGCCGGCGTCCGTAAGAAGACGGAGTACAAGCAGCTTCCGCGAGGCTACGCCGAGGTCCTCGAGCACACCCAGTTTGCTCTCATTGCCACCGTCCACAAGCTCTATTCCATGGTCAGGAATAACCAGCAGTGGGACCTGGGCGAGCCCGAGCTCAACGACCGCGGCCAGCCCGTCATCCACAACATCGCCCAGAAGCTGGGTTGCATCCGCCCCAACAGCGATATCGACCTGCCAGTTCACTCGGTGTTCCCCGAGGACGAGGCAGGCCTGGCCGAGTTGGCGCGCCAACTGGAGGAGCAACAGAAAGAGCGCGAGGCAGAGAAGGCGGCAACGAGGATCGAGGTCGACTCCGCTTCGAGTTGCGAGCGTTCCGACCGCGCCAGCTCATCGGAGCTCGACCACTCCGAGTTCGAGGCCGACTACCGCAAGGCCGTCTTTGGCGGCCACAACAACCCGATGACCATGTCTCCCCAGAGCTTCTCGACCGGCTACACCGAGTTCGACGTCGACTCCGTCGCCTCGCCCATCGACCCGGCCGCCGCCATGTTCCACAACCAGTCCCCGTCTACCATGAACGCCTACCCACAATGGACGATGCCCCGCGCAACCGCACCGCCCGCCATGGACCTCGCCCAGCAGTTCTTCCAGCAAAACCCCGCCCTCGCCGGCATCGACATGCTCAACCAAGGCCTCATCGAGTCTGAGTTCGGCACCATCAAGCCCCACGTCCTCTCATGTCCGAACCCCGAAGTCATGATGGGCATGGGTGACCCAATGATCTACGGCGGCTACGACGGCGAGCCGATGAGACTATGATTCCCATCGTCACCACAACAACGGAAAGAAGAAGAAAACTACGGAAACGACATGAGATCCCGGGTCTTGGGGCCCTTCTTCGATTATGCGTTATGAGACATAGAAATGGGCTTCTTGGTGGGCGGTTCGGTTCGGTGCCATTGGGAGGGGTGTGCGCACCTGTTTGGTCACGGTCACGGTCTGTTTATGCTTTGGCTTCAAATGATACACCGCGGAGGCGTTGCTTTATGACGAGGGTTTTAATCGAGTCCGCCGACAATTTTGCGGTTGGCATCCGGCGTTCTAGGGAAGGGGAGGATGGGGTATTCTTGGAAATGTCTTCTCTTGTTATCTGTGGTGGTAATCTCTGGGATGAGAAGGGTGGAGGGGGGGGGGGGGGGGGGGCGACGAATCTTCTGTTTAACGACTCCCTCCACTCGCTACAATCCACGAATACATCCCAATTGTACAATCTTCATACGGCGCTCCGGTGTTCTTGCCGACTACTATCGAGAGAAAAGGTTTATTTCAATCTGCCTTTGGTTTTCTCCTCGGGTGTTGAGTTCGGTTGGGTTGGGTGGGGGAAGAAGGAGGTCAGAGTACCAGAAAACCTAGCTTCTTGTTGTTTATTTTTGGGTATGAAAGCCAGAATAGTACCAGAAGCAACCACACTCTATTCAAATCTACCGCAACGGACTACCGCCAGCAGTTCCCCCTTTCCCCCCTCCGTGACTTTTTAACCATATTCGTCCCAATTGGCATTGAAGAAAGAAGGGAAAAAAATAAAAACGCGGTGTTCGTAACAAATGCTATCACAGTTCGAATGACTTTTTTGGAGGCGAGGGGAAGAATGCCCTTTTTTTTTTTTTCCCTCGTCCTGAGACTGAGAGAGTGAGGGGCACCCACCACCTCCAGGGAGTTGTTGTCGTTTCTGGCAATCTTTTGGCATGAACGCACACGCGCGCACAGCTACCATGCTGGTTCATCAGTCTCCCCCCCTCCCCCCAACGCATTTTGGTTCCGAGATGATCTGATTATCAGAACAGCCAGGGAAACAAAAGTTAAAAAGCCGAAAGACTCGGCCAGAGAGGGCATTGCTGCACCGTCTGGCGACCAAAATTACTGCGGGTGCGACGTAGCCCTGTCGGCGGTTTGCTACGCTGCCAATTAGTTCATTACAGGGGATAGCTTTCTTCCTCACCTTTTTTCTCATTCTCTGCTGACCCCTGGCCCCCCCTGCCACACCCTCAGGAGCCAGCTCCGTCGTTCAAAACTCTCTCTTTTTTAGCCCCCCCTCACCTCTCGGGGTGTTGCTTCCCACCGCCGATGCGACGGAGGACTTGAGCGAATGCGACGCTCAGAGTTGCCAAGCAGCGATGAGCCACGGGGCGAGAATGAGATACCCCACGCCACCGGCTTGGACTACGTCTATGATAATCGTCCTTCCCAATAGTGTCAGTATGCTCTCTCTCTCTCTCTCTCTCTCTCTCTCTCTCTCTCTCTCTCTCTCTCTCTCTCTCTCTCTCTCTCTCTCTCTCT
>WIGN01000502.1:0-23670 GCA_014235955.1 Colletotrichum sojae
TGAAGTCGGTGCGGGCCTCGAGGTCGGCGGGCGGCGACGGGTTGGCGTCGATTGTGATGTTGAAGTCGGCGTCGTAGTTGGGGTTGATCTTGATCAGCTCGGCGCGGACCTCCTGGACGGTGCCCTCGAGCTTGATAAAGGGGCCGTCGACGAAAGCCTGGGTCTCCCACTGGGCGGGCACCAGCTTGTAGCCCGGCTGTGGGCTGTCGTAGTTGGGCTCGGTGGTAGTGGGAGCGGCGGCGGCCTGAGAGATGGCGATGTTTCGTTAGTTGGCGTTTCTAGATGTCAACGGGGCAGAGGGTTTCGTGACGTACTCCGGACAGCATGGCCGCGAAGGCGGTAAGGGCAACGGCGGCGTAACGCATTTTTGGATGATTGTGCAAGATGGTGAATGAGACTGCTGGATGCTGTAGAGGGGAGTTGAAGAGAAGATCTGACTTTGATTGGGGGGAGGTCTCTTTCCTTTTATAACCTTTCCTGCGGTGGCTTAGACATCATGGGACGTACGATGTTCTCGTCTCTTGGACAAGAAGAATCGGCCTTGCAGAACTTTGGGCGATGTTCTGGGGTCTAGAGTAACGCATGGATTACATAGCCACAGTTGAATGCAGAAGGTCGCCCATGGACCAGCCATCGCGCGACTTCCATCAACCGATTGAGGCCATCACCAACGTTCCGACGTTTAAGGGCATCGGCCCGAACCGGCACTCAAGGGTCTGGAGAACCTGCCGGCAAAGGCCAAGATCACTCGGACTTTGCACACGTCGTGCCGCGTAGCGTGCCGTATTTATATCGCAACCAACTGCATGCGTGAATTGTGAATAAGTTTGACGTTATGATGGAGGCTGTGATGCCGTAGAGCGGCGGACCGCCGCAGCCACGATCTCGCAAAGATCCCACAACGAAGGAACAACCCCAGAAGTCCATGAACCAACGTTCCTGTCGCAACGGAGCATCGGAAAAGAAATCAAATCTAGGCAAATCCTTCGAGTCAATTGTCAATACTGGCGAAATTCAACATGAAAACCGTGCTTCGTTGACTCGGCCGACCTCTTGTGTCAGGTTGATAACAAAGCTTCACCTATCAATGACTGCACAAGAGCGGGTTCTCGCCGGTGGCACAGTGAAAAGTATTAATTGAAATCGTTGGTGTCAGGCAGTTATGCGGCCTACCTAGTTTTGCATGAGCACCTAGCCAGCTCTGGGATGTGATGGCCGATGCCCCATCAAGTTGCTGCACCTTGCTTGTCTTGAGGTGTAAGACAATAGTCGACGATTGTACGGCTCCATGTCAAAACACGTGAAGCTCTTCGCCCTCTGCACTGCCTGCAACTTGGTGCCTGTTGATCTCCCGTCCGTGGGTTCTCTTCACAAGGCAAGAGGCGCCCTAATGGTGGCCCCTGGTTCGGTGTCAGAAAAATACATGCAGTGACAGTCACGGACAGTACTAACAATAACAACAACAGCAACAGAATTGATAGTAGGGACACTCTCTAAGCATATCCTCCAGGATTACACCTATACCACGACCTGCTAGCTGAAACTGAGCAAAGCTGCAAAGTTGAAGTCGCTGTGACCGCCCCCCGAAAGCGCAGAACTTTAGCAACTAGCAAACTTGGAAGCACATACTTCCTCCTTACTGACTTGTTTGTCTCGGTGTTCTCTTCATTGGCCTCAAAGATGGAAGCATCGGCCGACCACAGTCACCGTCGGAGCCAGCAATAAAGTTCTAGCTCACATCAAGCGGATCACGTTATATAGGGTGGCGCATCATCAAACCTCTATTGCACAGCCTCGCTGTCGGTCTTGTGATATCAGTGGCTTTCTTACAAGCCAGGCCAATTCGTTTGGCTCTGCATCCCTGGTCTCAAACCTACACAATTTCCTTGACTTTTTAACATTCCCGTCAGCCACAAGAAAAGCCATCATGGCTTGTTCATTCATTTGACTGAAACCATGCAGTTTCAGCTAGTTGTCATGTGTAAAAACTTTTTTATCAAGTTGAAAACCTCTGCTTGCAAGTATCTCATATAATATATCATGCACCATTTGGAAGTGCTCGAGGTTTGTTCGAGCAGGCGCTCGCACGCTCATTGACAGTTGATGGCCACCTGCCCGTTAGAACAAGCAGCTGAGCTCTTCCTCAACCCTCGCATTGGAGTCTCCCGATGCTGTCTCCCTATACATTTATATTTCCTTATTCGGTCATACGTTTTATATGGCTGACAGGGGTTGGCGGCTGCCTGTGCTGACATTGATGCAAGGGGTGCTTCTACGGCCGACTTCCACAGCATTTGGCCAGATGCAGCAGCCTGGCAAGTTACACAGCCCCCCAGCAATTCAATCCTCTGCACTTCTGGATATTCGTTAAAGGGCAAGATTGCCCATTGGATCTGACAGTGGCCCCCAAAATACGTCGTTTTGACATGGTATGCCAATCGATTTGTTGTTTCTTATCCTCGACGCATATCACGAACCCCTGCCGATGTCGCTTTGCGCAGCTCGGCCAAGCTGATTGCCCGGAAGGACTGCATTTAGACAAGGCTTCGAGACCTTGACCTATACGGGCAGCCTGTACAATCTGGTTTCTCACGGGAGCCTTCGTAGCGATGTCAGAAATAGCAACAACAAGTT
The DNA here is from genome assembly GCA_014235955.1 of Colletotrichum sojae. Classification (NCBI taxonomy): domain Eukaryota; kingdom Fungi; phylum Ascomycota; class Sordariomycetes; order Glomerellales; family Glomerellaceae; genus Colletotrichum; species Colletotrichum sojae. The sequence goes on from WIGN01000502.1 coordinate 2,635, forward strand.
TGGAAATTGAGAAGAAGAAAGGAATTAGGCATCGAGAAACAAGCACGCATGGGGGCAACCTACTGACCGACTCAGTTCCGGTGCCGTGATTTTCAGCTTGTAGGTGTATCGAGAAAGCTATCTTCAGGGCGCTGAACCCGAGTATAAATGACAGCAACAGTCTCTGTTTTCTTTAAGTATGATTCTACTACAGCATCACAAACACAAACTACTCCAAACAACATATTCTCTGAAACCTGCCTCACCCCCTTACATCAACGGAAATTACCCATCATTACATCAACCGGCACTATGAAGAACCTCATTCTCGTTTTGACCACCGTAACCGCTCTGGCCGCGGCAGCACCCACTATCCCAAGGACTTGGCCAGTCGATGCCATCGGGCAGAGAGATGGGCTGAAGCCCTTAGACACAGACACAAAGCTGGGCTACATAGTGCCCAAGACCCGGAAAATCCCCGGATGGCCCGATGTCCTTGTCTCCCCGCCAGAGACACCGCGTGCGGGGTGGAAGCCCGCCGATGCTCCCGCTCAGCCGGAGACCCCCGGCAACCCCGACGTGCCCAACGGCCCCTCCTCTCCATCTGAAACGCCGGGATGGACACCCGCCGAACCTCCCGCCCAGCCGGAGACGCCGGGGTGGAAGCCGCCCACCGACCCGACCGTCCAGCCTAGCAGCCCCGACGTGCCCAAGGAAGTCCCCGGCAAGCGCGACAGTGCTGAGTGGAAGACCGCCGACCCGACCGTCAAGCCCGGCAATGGCCAGCCCGGCAACGGAAAGCCCGAAAAGCCCAGCAAGCCCGACACTCTGCCCGACGACCCCGTCACGCAGCCCGACTACCACCACTGGGACGCGTCTGCCATCCCGGCCTGGTAGCTGGGGGTTTGATTACGAAGGTGGACGGCTTGCGATCAGTGATCTCTCAGGGGTATCCAGGCGGGCTTTTAGGGGTTCTTTGGAGCATTAGGAAAGAACAAGATGCATCTTGGCGTCGTGTAGTTTGGTCGGATTCTGGGGCACACAAACTTGGGATTCTTATTGTTTGCTTTCTGGATTTTCTTTTCTTCTTTACTGGTCACATAGCAATGAAATAGGCTACATTATACACGATTTCTCTTGAAAGCAACACTCAGTTGCCTACACTGAGTCGCCTACTCAATCTCAGCCTGAGTCGTCAATTTTAACCGGAGATAGGATATTCTGAGAAATGTAAGTTAAGTGCAAGATGTGCTGATGAGTCAAAAATACGTTCGGATGTTCACGAATATGGGCATGAGCGGCCAACGGTCATGATGGGGGCCAATACAAACTCCGGGATACAGGTTCTTGTTCACGTTGAGCCCACCAGATCGCAAAGGTGGGAGCATCGCTGAAACTTGAGCAACCTTGTGATCGACCTCTTAACTAGTTGCCGTGTAGCCGTAGAATGCTCTCAAACCGTCCCATACTCGTGTATAAGGGTTGGCTTACCCCCACCCTTCAAATACACCAAGCCGTCCGTCTTCATCCGGACAACCACGTACCAAGGCCCTTTTCGACGTACGGTGGGCCGCGTCAGATTGTTCTACTACCACATGACCTGTGTCACTTAGTAGCTTTCAATGGATTTACTCGGTGCTGCACCAAGCGGGTTGTCTTCTCATGGGGACAGACGAAAACTTTTGCTCGTACAAGCAAAGAGTATAAGCAGAGACAACATCGTTTATCCACCCATTTGAACACAGCCGTGTTATTGGCAACCCCAATACATAACAGATGTGTCACGATCTACTTGTCTGTGGATGTTCGAAGTCCTCGCCAAGACGCGACCCCACGCCTCCGTCGGCGGCCGCCGGCCCCCTACACGTGAGAATAAGCTCATAGCTGAGATTGTGCCTTATTTCTTGGCGTTGGAGCCTCCTAATGTTACCTGTAGCCGTACTTCCTCATTCGGCAATTTCGATGTCATCCGGCTTACGGCGTTGGCGGGTGCCTGTACTGACCACGCCACTTGCTTGGCCGACTGGATGGCTTCGCACCCTGGCGAGTTGCATAGCCCCCAGCAATAAAATCCTTGCGTCTGTTCGTGAACTTCCATTCAGGGCAAGGTTGAGACTTAGAACTGATAGAAGGCCCCCAAACAACGTCTGTTGGCGTGAAAAGCTGCGCGAATTCTTGATCCTGTCGCCGGTCAATATGTTGAACCCGTGTCTAAGTCTCTCTGAGCAGCTTGGCAGGATTTTCTATAACCGCTACATCTGGTCTACGCCTGAGCTGTGTTCTGTAGCCCATCAAGGCTCCGGGACCTGGTCCGCACCACAATCTTCAGCCACTTCCACAGCCTATCTATTTCCTAACTCACCGGAAGAATGAACGGTGGTCTCAAAAATAGAAAATGCAAAAAGATCAAAGCTGAACATTGAGAAGGGGCCGAGGGATTCAGGCATCAGTTCACGCGCCCCCTGAGTTGTCTGATGATCGGTTCGCTGAGGCCTGGCTCATCTCCGTGATCATCAGCTCGTAGTTATGTCAAGAAGCTCTCAGGGGTTCGGCTCAGGTATAAATATCGACGACGTCTCAGTGTTCTCAGAGTATAGTTCCATCAAAACATTGCAAACATCACAACTTCGATCAACGCATCCTCTCAAATCCTGCCCGACCACCACACATTACAAAATCCCCATCACAACAACCACAACCATGAAGTATCTCACCCTCATCCTGGCAACTATAGCGGCCCTGGCTGCGGCAGCACCTATATCGCACACCAATGACGACTGGAAGTCACCGGTAGACCCCTGCAATTGCGATGGTCCATAGGGAAACGGACCAAACCTTCAGGACAGATCGGTAAACCATGGCCAGGTAGTGCCCAAGGACGCGGGCAAGAACGGGCCCGACTCAGGCAAGACCGATGAAGATCGGTGGTGGAAACCGACGGACTCGGACAAGAACAAACCCGATACGCCGTGGTCAAACCCGAAGGACGACAAGTCCGATACGCCGACCAAGGACGAGACGCCTAGCTGGCCCGTGGACCCCAAGAGCGAGACGCCCACCAAGAGCGAAACGCCCGTCTGGCCAGGGACGCCGAGCAAGCCCGACTCTGCGGGCGTTGGGAAGCCCGTCTACGACCAATGGGGCGCGCCTGTCGCCTCGCACCCCTAGAGGCTCAGGTGTCGAGACGGATGAGATATGATTGGCTCGAGTTGAAGGGGGTTTCGTTGTGCAGTGCCGGGTTTCCTCAAGGACATGATGCATTTTCGGTGTTGCGGAGTTTGGTATAGTCGTGAGCATACATGTAAACTTGGATCTCTTATTTGTTTTATCTTGGGCTTTTATCAAGATTGTACTCTTTTTCTTGTACAGCTAGTAAACCAATTGCGCTCTTATTTCACACTATCTAACTCACATCCACCTCGACTGTAGCTACGTTAGCCCGCTGCTGTCTGTCGTCGTTGCTTCTTTCAGAGACTAAGTTTTCTGCGATTACACAACGCTTGTACTAAGACGCCCCTTCATGACCCCCTAATGGCGACTGCTGGCCGGCTTCCTACGCTTAAGAATAAGCAGCTGAAGCTCTTTCTCAATCCTCGCGTTAGAGCCGATCGATGTCGGCTTCTTCTGCAGCTTTACTCCCTCATTTGGAAGCTTTTCATGCAGCTTATGTACCAAGCGGCGGCGGGCACGCCTGTGCTGACCAGATGCTTGGCCAGCTGAACGACATCGTATGCTGTGTGGCGTGCTGCACAGCCGCCCCCGTCGACTGAATCCTTCTGTCTCGTTAGTCATGGCTGTTCAACTTCAAGGGGGTTTGGTTGTAGAGTATTGGGTTGGTCTGAAGGATGGATGAAGAATACGACGCATCTGTTACAAGAGCTAGGGAGGGTTCATGGGAACACATACTTGGGCATTTTGATGTTTGGCTGCCATAACTTCTTTTTTTTCTATTTCTCATGTAGTCGTGAAACAAGCTACATTTCAAGGCTGCTCTTACTCCACACCATTTTTCTTGTATGCCCTCTAAGTATATTATTCCACTGCTGCCTGGTTTTATCGGTCCTGTCCATTGTTCCCATCACTACTGTCCACCCTCGTCGCTTCAAAGTCAGCTCAAGCTGTCAGTCTCAAACGGGGACAAGATACTCCAAGATATATTGCTGGCTAATAAGGTCTAGAGAATTATTGTAACACACCCCCACAAGGAGTAGTAACGACGAAGGAGGATGACGGACGATGGTGATGATGACGGACAACTCTTCATTACCTACTTAAAACTCAAACCCATAAACAAGCGCCTCGCAATGCTAAACCACCCCTTTTATCTACCCAACCCTCACAACGCAGACCACCAAACCTCACGACAACCCAGGCAGCTCCTCAAACTCGAACCCCCTAAACCCGTCCTCAACAGCCCACGTCCGCCCCTTCTCCCGCTCATACAACGCCTCGCACGCCCTGCCCACAACAAGCAAGCCCGGCGGCCTGCTCCCCTCCGCCTCGATAGCCTCAACAACATGCTCAAGCGTGGTGCGAATAACCCGCTGGTCGGGGCAACTAGCCCTCTCAATCACAGCGCAGGGCGTCGCTCCCGGCCACAGAGCCCTCTTCTCATCCCCCTCCGTCTCAAGCCTCGTCGTCAGCTCCCCCACAAGCCCCGCGATCCGGTGCAGCGCCATCAGAAAGACGACAGTCTGGCTGGGCACGTACGGAGGCGGCGCGGGGGGCTTCCCCTTCTTCCCCGTGCCGGTGCAAATCAAAACCTGGTCGGCCACGTCCCTCTGCGTCGCAGGTATCCCCGCGAACAGCGGCGCGCTCAGCGCCGACGTGACCCCAGGCAAGACAGTAACCCTATCCGCGCCGAACCCGCGCTCGCGGAAGTACGCAACCTCCTCCCCCCCGCGACCGTACACGAACGGATCGCCCTGCTTGAGCCTCAGCACCGTCTTTCCCTCCTTAGCGCCTGCGAGCGCGAGCTCGTGGAGCTCCTCCTGCGCCTGGTCCGCGTTGCCGGGGAACTTCCTCGCGATCTGCACCTGCGTCCTGCGCGGGATGAGGTCCAGCACTCCGGAGGGCACGAGCTTGTCCGCGAGGATGAGGTCCGCCGTCTGAATCGCCTTGTGCGTCGCCCTGGTCAACAAATCCGGATGTCCAGGCCCGCTGCCGGCAAGTATAATCCGCCCCTGCTTCTTCGCCGGCGCCGCAGCAGCGACGGCGACATTCTCAGTCGCAGCAGAGTACGACCTCAACACGCTCTCCACGTCCTCATCCGTGATCCCCGCGAGCCGTTTCAGGGGCCAGTACTCGCACACCTGCCCCAGCCACCTCGCCCTCCGAGTCTTGGCCGCGTCGGCGTCCGCCTCGGTCACGAGCTTGTTGAAGGTCGCAGCCTGGTCGAGAGAGTCGTCCTCGTCGGCCTGCTGCACCTGCTGCACCTGGCTGTCCTCCGCCTGGATCCGTCTCCTCACGTCCCCCAGCCTCGCGCACGCCGCACCCAACCCCGAGGGCAGCGCAGCAGCGACCTCCCGGCGTATGCGCGAGGCGAGCTTGCAACCCCTCCCGTTGGTCGTGACGCCGACCTGCAGCGGCCCGTCGGTGTGCGTCGAGAGCAGCGAGAACGTGCACAGGTGCGGCGCGTCGACGACGTTGACCGGGATGCGGTTCTTTCTGCACAGGCTGGCGATGTGCGCCGCCTGGGGGTCGCGGGAGCCGGAGGTGACAAAGACTGCGTCGACGACGTTGCCGACATCCTCCCTCCCCAGGCTGAATAAATCTTCATCCTGGAAAGGTTTCCGGTGCCAGGTGACTTCGCCCGCGTCGATGCGCTTCTGCAGGCCGTAGTGCAGGTCTGGCGTTTCGGGGGCGACGAGGATCGGGTTTGCGCCGGCGGCGAGGGACTGCGTGCAGCGGGCGGCGGCGAGGGGGTTCGTGCCGATTATGAGGTGGGTGTTGCCCTTGCAGTTGAGGGCTGCTAGGAGCGATGTTGTTGTTGTTGTCATTTTGAAGGTATGTGACTCGATTGAGTCGGTTCTGATGGTGTTACGATTCTCGTGATGGGAGTCTCTTATAAAACCCCTGTCTCTTCAGTGAGTGGTGTTGAGGTAGACAGATGAGAGTCAAACCCCGCAATCTTCAGTAAATGTGAGATGAAGAGAACAAAATGAGACGCGGGGGCCCGTGTCCATGAGAAAAGGGAGATATTTGTCGCATAAAACGAAAAAGATAGCAAAATCCAGGCTCCTCGCCTTTGCCTTTCATTCAACTTCGTACTCTAAATTATTTCATTAAGCATCGCTCTCTCTAATAATAATGCAGCATATCGCATTGCGCCCCCCGCCAATCACGCGTCCGACAAACGGCGTCAGCTAATTTTTCATTCGCCGGCGATGACACCATCCCGACAGCCGGTGCTTTATCCTTATCGGCCTTCGGCATGCTGTCGCATATCGCCGACCAATCAGCGGCTTTCGCCCCGACTCCCGCGGAGCCGTCGCCGGAGATGTCGCGACCCTGCGGTTGTTGCCGAAGTGCCAATGTACCTTACATAGCAAATTGCAAGCAAAGATACATGGCGAAGTGCTGCTGGCTGAGTTTGCTGCGTGCATCTCCGCTGGGGGCTCAACCGTCAGCCCACGCCCCGCCGCCGCTTTCGGATGGAGGGGCAATTTCGTGAACGCTTCACTCACTCCCACCAACTCCAACCCCGCGTGCAGTTCACATAAGCACTTTGCACAGATAGGAAATATCAGTCAAGCTGGCAGAGATGTGGTATTCTAAAAAGTGGCGGCTTTCCAGTACAGTCATGATATCCCTCGTTGATACCCCCCTAGTAATACTTTTGTATGTTGTTACAGTGATTGTTTTTGATATGCCCTTTCCATCCCATGTTATACACCACCTATCGTAACACCCCCCTCGCATCCTCTAGTCCCTCATCTCGCTCTCAGCAGCCTCGTAAAACTGCTTCTTCAGCGCGTCCCTCTCCCCCTTCTTACTACTCTTCACCCTCCTCGCGTGCATCTTCTCCAGAATCTCCGGGTTGCCAACTACGCCGCCCTCGTTGATGCCGACCTCGATCGGCTTCCTCCTCTTCGCCTCCGCCGCCTTGGCCCTCTGCGCCCTCACGCCTCCGTCGTCCTTGGCCTCGGCCCGTCCCAGCCTCACGTTCCTCCTGTTCCTGGTCTTCGCGCCCAGGGCCCAAAGGTCTCCCCACTTGGCCTTCCGCGCGTCGTGGTACGCCTGCCGGCTGAAGCTCTTCGGCACGGTCCACCTCTCCAGCGTCGCGTTGGGCGTGCACACGTCCAGCGTGACGTGGCCGCGCCTCTTGATGGGCGGGAGGATCTGCCTGGGCAGGGAGAGCATGTCCGGCGCCGTCTCCGCGTCTTCATAACCGCGGAACGCGCGCTCCGTCGCGAACTTCCCCGAGGTGGCGTTCGTGACGGCAGCAAGCTCCTTCGCCTTGGCGCCGCCGCGCTGCACGGCGACGTAGCTGAACTGCACATCATCATGGTTCCGCACCGTCGCGCCCATGATGGTCTGCAGGAACGGCGGCCTCACGAAGCGCTGGCTGAAGCGGCAGAAGTCCTTGCGGCCCTTGCTCGTGCCGGGCTCCAGGTACATCGGGCACTTGCGGTGGTTTGTGCACGGCGCGACGATCATGCCGGGCTCCTTGACCCTGACGTGGGCGCGGGACTTGGTCTCTTCCCCGATGTGGATCTTGGGCGCCTCGCCGCCGGGCGGGATGATGAACTCCTCCAGCAGGCGGTCGCGCACCTCGGCCACGGCCTCGAATCCGCGCGGCTGGCCCTTCTCGAGGATGATCAAGACACCTCCGTCGGGGTTGAGCAGGGACCAGAGGTTGTTGACGATAGCCTTGCGACGATGGCCCTCCTTGACGGGGAGCAGCAGGTGCGAAGCAATAATGACGTCGTACATCTTCCTTGGTTGGGCGACCTGGTTGGCATCGATGTGTCTGTGGTGGTTGTCCACCGAGTGCGCGTAGTCCGGCAACCGCGGGAGGAAGGTCGTGTTCTGCAAAAACTTCGAGATACGGTGCCTCAGCCTCTCGGACCCGATGACGACGCTCTTCTTGCCGTGGGGACCCTGACCCGTGACCTCGCCGCTGGCCTTGAGCGCCTCCCACTCGGCCCGCACGACGTCCTGCCAGGCAAGAATACCAGCACCACCCGCACCGGCGTCGAGCACCCGCGGCCCGTCGCCCTCGCCTCTTTCGAACATACCGCGCAACCAACCACTGCCGAGACGCTTGCGCACCTCGACGAGACTGCCCATCGCGGAGGCGTACACCGGCGGCAGAAACGTCGAGACGAAAGCGTCGGCCTCGATGTCAGACATCTTGTTTTGCCAGACCGCCATGCCGAGCGGCTGCTGCGGCAGGTTCATCTTGGAAGCGGGCGTCGCAGGCGAGTACGGCAGACCAGGCCCGCCAAACGCAGCCTCCGCCGCGATCCGCACGTGCTTCAGGTCCGTCCTGCCGAGGAGGGTCGTGACCGGGTAGATGTAGCCGGCGTACGGCAGGTCGACGGTGCTCGGGTTCGTCGAGAAGTGGCCCTCCCGCGTGAAGGGGTGCAGCCGGCCGGAGCGTTTCGACAGGCCCTGGTCCATGATGCCGTCGTCGTCCTCGTCCAGCTCCTCCTCCTGCTCCTCGGGTTCGCGCTCCTCGTCGTATTCTTCCTCTTCCTGCTGCGCCCGCGCCCTCTCGGCCGCCTCCACCTCGCGGGCGTTGGCCTCAAAGTCCCTTTGGAGCTTCATCAGCGCGTCGTATTCTCTCTGGTTCCTGGCCACGATGTTGATGTAGTTTTTCGGGCCGTCAGACTCCTCCGCCTCGGCCAACTCAGCCGACTCGACTTGGGCAGATAGTTCGAGGAGCTCCTCTTCTGTGATGTCCTCCTCGTTGAATTCCTCTTCTGTGACTTCGACTTCCTCCCCGGCCTTGGGCTGGGACATGCCCTTCCGGGCGTAGAGAATCTCTTCCAGCCCGCCGCCCTCGAGCTCCCGCAGGAGCGCAGGCTCAGCCGACCCGTCCCGCCGCACCCGCGCCTCGGAGCGCTCCTCGTTCAGGTACTTTATGCCCACGTCCTCCGGCGAGGTCTCTCTCAGCGGCGGCCCGTACCACCGCTCGTACAGCCGGTACTCCTCCTCGGTGAGGTAGCCCTTGGGCAGCGTGTCGCGGAACCGCTGCTTCGCCTCGCGGACGACGGTCTCGATGTCGGCGGCGGACGAGGCATCTTCGACGTCGGTGCGTTTGGGGTCGGAGTCTCCGAGTCTTCGCGTCGTAGTCGTGAGGGTTCTGCGGGCGGCGGGTCGCGCCACCAGCTGCGACGCAGCCAAGCTGCTCTGCCGCGAGTAGCTCGAACGGTGGACTGGTCGTGTCGATAGAGATGCGCCGGCGACGGCGCCCGTCCAACTTATAAGACGAGCCCGACAGCTGGGACACGCATTTCGAAGACCGCCTGCCGTCAACATGATTGCAGTTCTGCGGTGGCGATTGGGTTGTGTAGAAGAAAATCCAGCTGTCGACGGTTTTCTGGAGCTAGGTGCTGTTCGCAAACAAATTTAGGCGGGGCCCTCCCTACACTACCTACCTAAGCCTGCATACCATAGGTACCTAGGTGCACTGTACCTAGGCGCCTATACGTACTGCTACTAGGACTACCTAGGTACCTAGGTGAGCTTCCACTGTCCCACTGCAGTGCGGTGTGGAGAAGGCCCCACCTGTTGCAAATATGAATCTATTGATTGGCCTACGGACGCTTCGATTTTTTGGATTTCCGTCGTGGCTTAACACTTGATGGTGGTGGTGGCTCTTTCCTTGCTGTGACAGCCACCTGAAGTATTTTGATGATTTCCAGCATGGCTTCTTTTTCCTCATCAGCGACCGTTTTCGAAAGACCTTGTGCATATTTCAACGCCGTATTCCCTGCTCTGGTCTCTAATGAGACGTCCGCCCCTCTCTCGATTAGTTGGCGCACAGCGTCTGTGTGGCCCACGCTCACCGCATCGTGGAGAGGGGTCCAGTTATAATGGTCCAGCGCGTTCATGCCAGCGCCATGGTCAATAAGCAGACCCAAGACGCCGCTTTTCTGCTTGCAACAAGCGGCATAAAAGATTGCGGGACGGCCATCCTCGTCTTTTGCCTCCAACGCGGCTCCCCTCTTTAAGAGCATGGCGACGATACCGTCTCGCCCGTCGAAAGCGGCCACCATCAAGGGCGTTCGACCCACGTACCCTGTTGATTCGATATCAGCCCCTCGGTCGAGCAGCAACTCTACCATTTTGGCATGTCCTTCTTGAGCCGCAACGTGCAGAGCGCTATCACCACCCCTCATCTTTGCCCGGATGTCTGATCCGTGACGCAGAAGCAGAAGAGCCACTTCAATGTTTCCCCGCCCAGCAGCTGCATGCAAGGGAGTCGCTCCATCTGCTTCCATCAGTAGAGTCAGTGCGCCTCTTTCGAGCAGGAGCTCGACAATTGGGACGTGGCCTTTCGTGACTGCTATGACTAGCGGGGTGTTTCCGTTCTCCGACTCTTCCAAAACATCTGCCCCTTGATCAAGCAGCAGACGGACCATTTCGACGGTTCCCCCTGCACTTGCTGCCAAATGAAGTGGTGACCATCCCGACTTGCTTCGTATCTTAACCGACGCCCCATGGTTCAAGAGCAGACGAACGGCCTCCGTGAATCCTCGCCAGGTCGCATTGTGCAAGGCATTGTGGCCATAGCTGTCTAACTGGTTTATGTCCAAATTCATCTTTTCAATGACCCAGCGTGCGGCCGGCAGATTCCTGGTACGAACCGCAGTGGACAGTATGCCGTAACCTGTGTCGCTTTCGAAATTGGTACCGTCGAGATGGTCGTGGAGAAAGCTCATGGCGGCCACATTTCCGCAACCGACTGCCCTCATGAATACTCGTTGTATTTTGTCCGGCATCGAATTCATCGGCAGATCATCGGGTTCTGGAAATGTCTCTAAAAGGTGGTCGAGCATCGAGTCAAGCCAAGCCGAGAACCTCTGCTCCCCAAAGGTTGCGGATAGTCCGCGGGACTTGGTCACCATTTTGTTGATGTCCTCGTCTAGGCCCCTGAAAGACACGTTGTCGCGGGTAAGGAGATTAAGCTCCTCGCGTTTTTCCGCCAACTGAAGAGACAGTACGTGTCTTTTCTCTTCCTTCTCCCTCAGTTCTAGTTCCACCTGTTGAATCATTTCTTCAATGTGGGCGATCTCGGCACTCTTCCCTTGGGCGATTTCCGAAAAAGCATCCAGCTTGGGACGAACGTGCTTCTCTTCCTTGAATAACTTTTGAAGGCATGTACGATATTGCATCAGCTCCATCTCGGCGTCGGCGTCGACGGTGACTTCGGGTGGGTCGACCGTCTCGGCCAACCTGACGACGAATATCAAACCTGCTCTCAAACGTTCCTCAGTCAAGGTCACTTCTAAACCGACGGAGAGATCGCCCGCGACCTGTTGGCTTAAAAGATGTTTCAATGCGTCAGGCGATTTCTGCATTTCATCGATGCGCCCAAGCTTCGTGTGTCGTGATGCAACCATTAAATAGCATCTGGCTTGAGGTTTAGACCCCTTGACTTCGAGTTCCAACGAGACCACAAAGTCCTTTGAGGAGGAAGACGGCGTATGTCGAACCTTGATCCATGTTCGTTGGACAGAATCCTTGCTGAAGTCCACCCCGGTAAAGACAAATGATGTTTTGCTTTCCCATCGCTCTTTCGGATACACGCCGATTATATCCAGCTCCCTGCTTGACGGCACTTCGATGTAAAAGCCATACCGTCGGTTGTAGTTCGTGGCATCTTCGTAGCGAGGGGACTCATGGATGCGGACTGGTCGCGGTGGTCCCGCCGGGTCACTTCCGACGATCATTATCGCCTTGCTTCCGGCAGGCCTCATGAACTCGTCCGAATCCTCTCCGGGGGTAACACAAACCATCGGGATACCCACCACGGCTTTGTCGTTATCTCTGGAACGGCAGTTCAGCAGGCCAAAAGTCTGCCCGTCTTCGGTAATGTGCAGGGGAAGTCTGGTGTGTAGATGGCCGCGGGATACGCCAGTTGCCTCGATGGTAGGCCCAAGGTCGATGCCGGATACGACAATCCCGCTGCCTGCAAAGTTTGCAGGACTGGACGCCAGGGCATTGCCGATAATATGCTTGCCTTCGTTCCGAGGCTTCCCGCTGTGAGAGCTTATGCTCAGATCCCAAGCGAGGATTGAATCGTCTGGCGTTTTCCTCATGATTTCCTCTTGCAGTCGGATGAAAGCCATGTCGCCCTCGCCATAGATCATCGGTATCATGACGTTGAATATCCCTAGAAGCGAGTACGCCATATCCTCTCTCCTCTTGGTGGTTCGGTTGGCAGCCCATGACATCCGCTGTGCGACGCTGGCGTCTTGCAGCTTGGCGATCCCGAGGAGGTACGAACGTGGAATGCCCGTAACTTCCGCTACCACGCCAGCCAGTTGCCGCTTCGACCCCAAGCTCTTCCACTTGTTGTTGTAGAACACCAGCTCTCTAGGTGCGACCAGCTCCTGCAAAGTTTATCCTCGCTCGAACCAGCGGCTCGCCCGAAATTCGACCTGAAAGACTGCGCCAGTCTCCTCGGATACGTCGGCAAGAATCGCGTAGCATTTATCTGCCATCTGATACCAGCGAAACATAGAGTTGATGGCTTCGCTAAGTTCAACGGCATTCGTCTTGTCGATGCAGCAGGTATCAATCCAGGCGTATTCAAGGCCATCCACTTTTGCCTGTCTGCAACAGCCGTCAAACTTGACTTTTCCGAAGCCTGGTTTCGAGGTGTGGCCCTCTTGGGCATCTCGGAAGGATATTTCCTCGTGATCGGGGCCCCATGTATGCGATAGAATGGCATATGACGGGATATTCTCGTGGAACTCCTCCAGCTTGCCCGTCTTGACATTAATGAGACGCATGAGACCGTTGCTAGGTAGCGGTGGCTGTCGGATGATGCGGCGGCGTAATTCTAGGTTCTCGGGCCTTGGGAAGATAGCGACAGGGGCTTGCAACAGGGATGAGATGAACGAAAACAAATGCGGCCAGCGCCGGTAGAAACTGGGGAAAGATCGGACGTCGTTCGACTCCGTGAGCATTTGCGAATGTGCAGTCTGAGGGGGTTGTCAGCAGAGTTGAAGGGAGCGGGGTTGCTACATTTACCGCGCCGCAAATGCGGTTCTGTACCTAACCTGCATATGTCCAGCCACACTCCAATAATATTTTCAGATTTCAGCCTCTCTCGAGACGGGCGGAGAAGGTGGAAAATTGGCAGGACCTGTGCAGCTGATGTTCGCCAGTCCCGTGACGCCTTATCCCTTAAAATAGCTACAAGAAGGAGCTGTCTTTTCCCATCAAAGGAGCCGTATTTCATCACTCCTTCTTCACGTCCTCGCCTCCTTGGCCTGCCATGGCCTGAACAACAGCCTGCAGCGCCGCCCGATCAGCCCCCCTCACCCTCTCTACCAGCCCGTCGCCGGTGAAGCTGACCGAAGCCCGAGGCGTGACACCCTCAGCCTTGACGCCCTGGGGCTTCCCGTCGCGGAAGAAGACAAAAGTCGGCATGGCGGTGACGTTGTACCGGCCGGCGACGGCGTTGACGTGATCGACGTTGACCTTGGCGAAGGCCAGGCGGCCCTCGGCAGCGTGCTTGTCGGCCAGCTCCGAGAAGACGGGGGCGATGGCGCGGCAGGGCGGGCACCAGTCGGCGTAGAAGTCGACGACGACGCTTGCGTTGGAGACCAGCACGCCGTCGAGTTCTGCCGCGCTCGCGATCTTGTAGACCTTGCCCGACGTCTCGGGGATGGGCGAGCGGTCCGCGAAGAGCGTCTGTGCGAATCGTCAGTCAAAGCCGCAGGTGGGCAGGCCGTGGGCAGGCCGCAGGCAGGCTCCGGGTGCTCCGGGTGGGTGTGTGTGTGCCTGGCGACAACCGGTGCCTGCCTGATGAGGGGCACAACTTACCCGTGCGACCATGAAGATCGCGAATGCGAGAAAGAGGTACGATAGCGTATCCATCTTGGATGTCCAGCCGGTCGGCTTGCGGAGATTGGTGGTAGCTGTGATGGACAACGACTCTGATGTGGATTGGATTGAGTGACGAGGGAAGCTCCAGAGCGCCTGGGGGTGCAGCTCAGTGAAGGCACCGCTTAGTCATCAGCGGTAGACGGCCGCCAACTTCAGGGGGAAGGACCTTTCGGTGCATGGCAACTTCCAAAAGTCATATCGTGGGCAATTTTAATGCCTCAATTGAATACCTACCTGGGTTCAGGCAGTCACTCCTGACTTCTAGTACATCCAAACAATGGAAAGAATGAATAATTGCAGGTGCTGCCCAAGATAAGGTGCGACCAAACTGGACTGTTGCATTTAATATTACACTGGACAGGATTCGGCCCCAGCTGAGAGATCATGGTTCGGATATGAATTCTACTGAGACAAATAAACATAGAATTGCTTGTGGGGAGTATCTTTCCCCATTAGAGAACCAAGCATGTAGTCATGACATCAAATCGAATTGAGAGCCGAGCACCATGATACTCCCCTCTAGGCATTAAGGCCCTTCACATTGGGTTCATTATAGACGGGGACTATTATTTCACACCTCCTAGGCAGAATATACCACATCCTACAAGCACCTACAATAACAATAGGCAGTAGCAAAGATGATGGACGATGACGGACGATAGTGACAATGACAGACGATAGTGACAATGACAGACGATAGTGACAATGACAGACGATAGTAATAATAAAGGACGATAGTGACAATACAACAATGGCGACAATAACGGACAACACCTAGTAATATCAATAGTGCCTAGGTTAGAATTACTAGAGGGGTTGTGAAATACTCAGTCTTGGGGTGTGAAATTCAGGTTCCCTTATAGACTTAGTAGAGAGGACCCTTGCTATCCAGAACATTGTCTGAATAAACAGGTTATGATATTAGAATCTCTTTAAGGAAGGAAAAAAAGACACCCTCGTGCCAAGCCAACTCCGTACGCCTCGCCCACACCCTATTTCAAAACGTCTACTCGTCGCCGCCCAGGTCCGCCAGCGTCTTGAACCCCGCCGCCCTCGGCGCCTGCTTCGCACCCGGGCCGGCGCCCTTGGACGACCGCGCCGTCGGGGCAGGCGGGTTGACGCGGTTGAAGCCCGACATCTCGGCCGCCTTGTGTGGATCAATCTACCAATCCGTCAGCAAGAAGCTTCCCTCCGGGCCACCGGCCACGGAAATCCAACGTACCGCAAACAGCGACACCAGGTACAGCCCAATAAACGTTATCAGCCCATTGAACAGCCCGCTCAACTGCCACTGCACAGGCCGCCGCAGGCTCGTGCGCGGGTTCTGGTCCCCGCCGAGCGTGCGCCCGGGCGTGCTGAACGAAGCACCCGAGCGGCCGCCCTTGTCCGGCAGCTTCAGCGCGTTCTGGATGGCCTGGGTGAGGGCGGGCGGGTTCGCGCCCTTGATCGTCTCGACGGCCTGGCCCCCGTGGAAGACGATGAAGGTGGGCATGGCGCTGACGCCGTGGGTGCGGGCGATGCCGGACTGCTGGTCGACGTTGATCTTGCAGAAGGCAACGCGGCCCGGCTTGGAGTACTCCTTCGCGAGGCGCTCGAAGTGAGGCGCGATCATCTTGCAGGGGCCGCACCAGTCGGCGTAGACTGTGGGAGTCGTTTGTCAGCGACTCGGATGCGCGGGGACAGCGGTCAGGGGTTGGGATTGGAATGACTTACAGTCGGCGATGACGACGTTCGTGCCGGTGAGGACGCCCTGCCACTGGCCGGCGGATTGGATGTTGATCAGACTCATGGTGTTGGTGTGGTGATGCGACGATGTGGAATAAACGCAGGCAGACAAACACCAACGTGGAAGGGCGAATGTCACCAGCAGTCCAGGTGTCCTGGCTGACGGAAGCTGGCGGCGGTACCTGCGCCGAGCGGAAAGGTGGCGGGTACCTAAAGAAGCAGGCGGTAAATCACCGTCTCCACCGTTCTGCCGGATTTACCCCGGGATCCACCCGCAGCGGGGCGCCCGTCTCCAGCGTCGAGAAACTTTTTGAGACACCGCCAAAAAGTTCCGCCAAAAAGTTACAGAGGCAGAGGACGTTCTCACCACATTCGCCCCTTCAGTTCGTCCAATTGACTTTACCATGTCTTACGATCAGAGTTCAAAGGTCGGTGCTTGAACCCATAAACCAAAAGAATCTCAATCTGATCTTTAGCAGAGGAGGAAAACTGGCGAGGCCAGCTTCGTCGACCCCTCGAGGCTGTCGTCGCGGTTCCAGGCCTCTTGCTACGAGGGCGGCCGTGACTGGACCATCTCCGTCGCCGTCCCGGTCAGCATCCTCTCCGAGTAAGTCGCAAACCCTCCCCAATCCTCGCAAACATCTCTCGACAGCCCAATTGACACAATCCCTCCCCAGCGCCATCACAAACGACCGCCGAACCGCCGTCGCAGGCCGCATCGCCCGCGCCCTCGCCGTCTTCGCCGTCGACGAGATCGTCCTCTACGACGATACCCCCGAGGACGCCCGCCCCAAGCGCGTCGACCCAAAGTCCTACACGGGCGACGTCGACCCGGGTCACTTTCTCGAGCACCTCCTCGGCTACCTCGAGGTGCCCCCCTTCATGCGCAAGCTCCTCTACCCGCTGCACCCGAACCTGCGCCTCGCCGGCCAGCTCCCCGCCCTCGAGATGCCGCACCACCCGAACCCGCAGGACTTCCTCCCCTACCGCGAGGGCGTCGCCGGCAAGGGCACGCCCAAGGGCACGATGATCGACATCGGCTTCAAGACGCCCGTCCTCATCGAGGACGAGGTCCCGCCCAACACCCGCGTCACCCTGCACTACCCGGACCCAGACTCGGAAAAGGCCGAGGCCTGCGACCCTGCTGCCCCGCGCGAGGAGGGGGGCTACTACTGGGGCTACACCGTCCGCCGGGCGTCTTCCCTCTCGGCCATGTTCACCGAGTGCAAGTACGAGGGCGGCTACGACGTGAGCATCGGCACCTCGGAGCGCGGGCGCGGCCTGGCGCAGGAGTTCCCCAACCCTGGACCTCTGGACTTCAAGCACCTGCTCATTGTGTTTGGCGGCCCGCGCGGCATCGAGTACGCCGCCGTCAACGACAAGGAGCTCGCCGAGGGCATGGAGCTGTCGAGCGGCCGGACCAAGGAGCTCTTCGACCACTGGGTCAACGTCCTGCCGGGGCAGTCGAGCCGGTCGATCAGGACGGACGAGGCGCTGTTCATCGCGCTTACGGGGCTGAGGAGGCTGTGGTACGAGGAGTAGTCGCGGGGGGGATATGATACCCAAACCAAAAAAGTTATGTTTGATTACATGGGTGGTGCATTTCACGTATAGACAGGGGTCATTGTTGATAACATAGAAGGCCACCAGCGCTTAGAAGAGAAGATAATGATATTAAACAAGTTCGTCGAGACTCTAGTGCTGATACAGCGCAATCCCCGCCGTGAACCCAGCGATATTATCCTTATAAAACGCCACGTCCTTCCCGTCCCTCGTGACCATGGCCGTCGTGCCGACAATATTCAAATTGTACACCTCAAACCCTTCCGTCGGCCCGCAGTTCCCAGGACCGTCGCGCACATCCAAGATACGCTGCTGGCACCGCGCGCCGGCGCCGATCTGGCAGCACTTGGTGCTGTAGTTGTTGAAGAACGAGTACAAGCCCGCGCCGAAGGCGACGACGTTCCGGCTGCCGATGACGCGCAGGCCCCAGGCCATCTCGCACGGCGGGCCGTTGGGGTCGTGGTCCTTGCAGTCCGTGGCGAAGTCTGGGTCGTGGTAGCCCTTGACCCTAGGGAAGGGGATCTATCAAATGTCAGTCATGGTCCAGCCTCTCCGAACGAAAATGAACTTACGGAAGCCGGCGGGTTAGGCTGGTAATAAGGCGTCTCGGTCTGCGCCATGCCCAGATAAACATCCCTCGTCTGGAACAGCTGGTACTGATACAGCGTGTGATGCTCAACGCCCGAAGCAGACAACCAAATCTTCCCAGCAGCAGACTCGATCAGCATCCCGCGGCCGGCGTACACCGTAACCTGCTTGTAATCCGGGTCCTCGAGGTCGTGGTCCGCCACCCACAGCCAGCAGTTCTCCATGAACAAGTTCGACGCAGACTTGGTGACGTGCATGCTCATCCACGCCGCAATACAATTCTTGTCAACGCCCTCCGCGGTGACGGTAGCATTGGGCGTGGTGGGACACTGCTCGAGCTGCTGCTGCGTGCCGGCGAACCCGCCGACGCGGATGTGCACGTCCCACATCCCCGCGGGCTCGTCCCCAAGAGTGTTGAGGTTGTACTCGAGCACTTTCGCCCCCGGCGCCGCGCCGCGCGTGGAGAGGATCATGTCGGACCACTCGAGGCTCCCGCAATCCCCGGGCAGGCCGACCTTGACCACGGGATGGGGGGACGTAATGTCCTGGAACTTGCTCCCGCCGCCCATGATGATGGACGCCAGCGCCTCGCCGACGATCCTAGCGCCAGGAGGAATAAACACAGTGTCGGAGACGTAGTACGTCCCCGCGTCGACGAATGCGACGAGGTTCTTGCTGACGGCGTAGTTGAACAGGTTGTTCAGCGCGACCGTATCATCGGCCTTGCCGTCGCCCTTGGCGCCCATGCTCCGCGCCGAGACGAACGCGCTCGCGGGGAGGTTCTCGTAGTGCGGCTTGGAGCGCTCGTAGTACCCCGTCCCGTTCGCCGAGGTGCTCCGGAGCGCGCTGTACGCGGGAAAGTACGACTTGTCGCTGCCGGTGTAATCCGTCGGGCCCGTCGGCGCGTAAACATGGCCCATGGCAAACCCGCGGCTGGTGACGGTGCCGGAGTCGCCCTGGATGATGGTGTTGTTCCTCGGGCCCTGCAGCACCGTCCCAACACCCGAGAACGCAACATTCTGCATGACGATCGTTCCCGCCGCGACGGGCACGCTCACCCCGGGATCGCGGCTCGTTCGCACAGCAACATCAACATCCACAAACCTCGAGTCGATCAGCGTGACGGACGACGTGCTGTTGTCCTGCACCCGGATCCCCGTGCCGCAGCGCTCGACGTAGATGCTCTTGTACGTCCAGCCCCAGTCCCAGAGCTGGTTGACGGCGACCTGGGCGTCCCAGAAGCGCAGGTTGCGCGCCGTGTACTGCTGGTTGCCCAGGTTGGCGCCGTACATGCCGCCGTGGAAGTCGAGGTCGTCGAGCAGGCCGCCGGACCCTTCCTCGATGAAGAGGCCGGTGTGCTTGCTGTCCTTGCCCTTGGCTAGGCGGAACTCGCAGTTGGTGATGGCGGTGGCCTGGGAGGAGGGCCAGTGGATGCCGAGGGCCGGGGCGGAGGCTTTGACGGCGGTTGTGTCGAGGATGAGGTTGCGGATCTGGGGGGTATTAGTCTGTTGATACCTACAGAGAGACGGACAGGTGTGGGGGGTTACCTGGCGGAAGAAGACGTTTGTCGCGGCCCAGGCTAGGCCATTGGCGCCGTACTGTTCGTGTCAGAGACCCGTTCCCAAGATGCGATCATGAGCCGTACCTTGTTTCCATCGATGAGACCCAGGTTGTTCGTCGTGTCAAAGTTGGCGGCGGCCTTGATCACGGGGCGGTCCGTCGGGTCGCCGATGATCTGGGTGTAAAAGAAGTCGACAATGGAGCCGGACACAAGATAGGTTCTGCCAGCCCGTCAGTATCACCCATAACGTCCAACCAACAGTGAACAACTCACCCCGAGGGAAAGTAGACGGTGGCGGGCGACGTCGTCTCCCCCTTGCACGTCCCCGGGCCGCACCGCTTGCCGGCCGAGATGGCAAGGTTGATGGCGGCCGTGTCGTCGGTGACGCCGTCGCCCTTGGCCCCGAAGTCCTTGACGTTTCGGAACACCTGGTACTTGGGGTCGGCGTTGTACGGCGAGAGACCCTGGTGCTTGACGTCCTCCATCCAGTAGGCCTCGACGGCGGCCGCGGCCGCCGCCAGCCAGAGCGCCGCGGTGAAGCGCATTTCTGGCGTTTGGGTAGGTTATAGACAATTAAAGGTAAACGATAGTAATACGACAACGAGTGGAGAAAGACAGATGGAAAAAACGAGTGAACGAGAGAGAGAACGACGAGGTTCGGATGAGCGAGTGAGTGACCGGTCCGAGGTTCAGTGGAAAGAGTGTGTAGGTTCCCCCCTCAAGGATGGCATACCATGAAGGTAGGGAGACGTGAGATGGAAAGTCAAATAAGGAGTGGCACGATTCAATAATGAATCTGGACTGAAGAAAAAGAGAGGTAGAGGTGGTGATTAGTGAACTATACACATCAGAGCGCCTCGTAAGTACGGACGAACTCTGGTTTTCGAGGGTGCTACCCAGTCCGACGACCGGGGAAACGAACTCAAAAAAAGATGAGGATAACGAGACCAACGAGATGGCTTGGGTCCAAGGAAAAGGGGGAGATGCTTTTATTAGACTTTTGGCGTTGACTGAGTGCCGTTTTGGCTTGCTTCGCTTTTGGAGTCGTTTGCCGCCGTTCCTCCGTATTTACACTAGAAAACCGCACCGGCGGGAAAACACTGCCGGAGCCCAGAAAGGGATGGAGGCGCGGCATTGCTAAGGGCGAAAAAGGAAATGGGTGTCTCATTCAGCTAGCTTCGCGATATTCGCGGACTTGTTTGGCAGACTTCCCTTGCCATTCCGCGGGCCTGCGGTCACGGTAGTTCCTGAATAGAATGAACGAGGACGCCGGGGAGGGCAGCAAGCCATGGCAGCGTGAGAGCTGAATCCAGCAAGTGCGGCGGTGTTGGTGTTGGTGTTGGTGGTGATGAGTAACAGAAACCTGAACCGGCCGAGGGGCGCCTCTCACACGTCGGCCGACCAGACGGAGGCAGAATCCGGGTTAGCTCGACTGAAATGTGGCCTGTGGCTGGCTGCGATGTTCTCAAAAAGACACTCGGAGAAGAAATCCTCGTGTCTGCAGCTACTAGCGTGGGGGAGCTTGCCCAAGCGTTGAGCGGTTGACGTTG
>WIGN01000503.1:0-23583 GCA_014235955.1 Colletotrichum sojae
CAACAAGTCAGGGGAAGACGGCGGATCACATAGTTGAGAGTGCATCCCTGGTCCGCGGTAAGGGGTATCAAGGGATAATTAGAGTTCTCGGGAAATTTGTGTCTTGCTCCCAGGAATGGATGGATACTGGAGATAGTGTTCCAGCTGAACCGGAATCAAAACACGCAATCCCTTGTTCGTTATCGCCTGTGCATAATTGTGCTGGGTTGTACGTGTACGGTGCTTGAAGAATACCCCAAAGACATGAACCAACATTTCCGAAGCCACTTGTTTGTCCATATCTCGGAGACACTTCTGTCGTTGATGACAATCATTGGGTTATAAACACAGTTGCTCTGCCAGACAGGCGCTAGACGTCTTCATAAGTCACATGTTGATTGATGTCAGTCACCTGAGAAGCATTGGCAAACAGTGCCCCGGAAATCACAAGAAACAAAAACCATGTCGAATCAAAGCTAAGAGACAACGTCTTGACGAATCTGAGCATGATGGAGTTGGGAATCGGGGATTTCTGGTGTCTTAAACAGGATAGTACCAACTTTGACTGTGAAGGCGAAGCTAGGGGGGAAACTGTAGTAGAGTTGAAGATTTGGATCTTTAGATTGAATCAAAGCAGTTTTGGTTCTCTCGTTCAAAGTTGGGGGCTATCTCGAATGTCGTGGAGTACATACCCAACCACTATGTTCTTCTAGGTATGTATCGTGAAGAAGTTTCGGCGTTTAACGGATTTTGGGTGTTGTTTATCATCGCTTCTCTAGGTAGCGCGTTGCGACGACTTCTGGCAGCCTGCTGATACGGCTAAGTCAGTAATAGCAATTTCCCGTGCAACAAGATAAACGCGCTTAACGAGCGGCACAGCTTTGCTCCGCCGAACGATTATAGCAAAAGGCAGTTAGAGTCAGGAGCTCCGGTGCTGATGGGCCCGCAGAACCGGCTTTGTGGTGGCGATAGCGCTAACTCCGGCGACGCTGCATCCACTGACGCGTGCGGCAGCCTGTGCTACGCCCGGCCGTAGTGGATCACCGCTGACGGCGCCTCGGACCGTCCGTCGTTGTTGGTTTGCGGTTGAGGGAGACGGATGCATTTAAAGACGAGCTTTCTGCCATCGTGTGTTCCTCCTGCTCTCGAGCATTAAACCCAGCTTCTCTAGATACCCAACTCTTTTCTTCTCAACTCACAATCCAGTCACCCAGCCACGATGCATCTCATCCTCACCGGCGCAACAGGCCTCGTCGGCTCGTCCGTCCTCGACGCCATGATCAAGATGAAGGACGTCACCAAGATCTCCATCCTCAGCAGGAGACCCGTCCCCATGGCCGAGGACGCCAAAGACCCGCGCGTCAACGTCATCATCCAGAAGGACTTTCAAAAGTACGAGCCCGAGGTCCTCGAGAAGCTCAAGGGCGCCAACGGCGCGGTATGGGCCCTCGGCATCAGCCAAACCAAAGTCAGCAAGGAGTAAGCAGCCACAGTCAGCGCATGAGCAACGACGGATTTGCTAACATTCCCCTGTCCAGAGACTACATCAAAATCACAAAGGACTACACGCTGGAAGCAGCCAAGGCCTTCGCGGCGCTGCCATCCGGCGACGAGCCGTTCCGCTTCGTCTACGTCTCGGGCGAGGGCGCGACCCAGAAGCCGGGCATGTTCAGCGCCATCTTCGCCCGCGTCAAGGGCGAGACGGAGACGCTTCTCTCCGAGCTGCGCGCGGCCGACCCGCGCCTGCGCGCCGAGAGCATCCGCCCGGCCTTTGTCGACTGCGCGAACCACCCTGCCGTCAAGCCGTACATCCCCAATCCGGGGGCGATGTACTACGGGATAAACCTCCTGCTCGGGCCCGTCATCCGGGCCACGTACCAGTCCTTCGTCAGCCCGACCGAGGTGCTCGGCAGGTTCATGACGGAGATGGCGATGGGGAAGCACGACGATGGGCTGGCGGCGGGCGGCAAGGGGGTTATCACGCTGAACGGGGGGTCAAGGGTCGTCGAGAATGTTGGCTTCAGGAGGATGGCGGGTCTGTCATAGGGGGTACGATGAGGAGGTCGGGATGGCCTGAGAGGATGAGGCTGTGGCAGCACTGTAATACTAGCTAGATTTCGAGTTTTGAGCGATGCGATTTTTCCAGCGATTGAATAGAATTTTCCTGCTCTCTAAACGCTTGTTGTCTCCCAGAAAGAGATCAAAATTCGGTGCTGGCATGGAAAAAGAGGAGCAGCAGGGATGGAGGGGCTATGATGCGCGAGCTGAGTCGGTCCGCAGGTCTACACGCTTACCTACATATAAGATAAACTCTCCGAAGTTCGGCATCAATCGCCACTCGCATTCGGCTCCATAGGAACCGCTAACCGGTATCGGCCCAATGGTCTAGTGGTATGATTCGCCCTTCGGGTTTACCAACCCTTGCGCACAGCGTCAAAATGGGCGAGGTCTCGGGTTCGAATCCCGATTGGGCCCCATTCAACTTTTGCCAATTTTAAATCTGTTCGTCCCTTCTAAGGGTTCGTCTCAACTTAAATGACTGACGTCTGTCTGTGCAATACAATTTTGCACATTTGTCCACTCAATCTTTGCTTCCTACCTACCCATATCCATCCATCCTTATTATCTATTAGAAGCAACTGCACCCACCGTGTCGGGTGATATGTCTCATTTATTCCCTGGTATAATTTCCTTTCAATTGCCGATGACTTGACTGACTTGCCTGCCTGCCCAGTTAGTACGTGCAAGACGCTGCTAGGTTGTTCAACTCACTCAACATGTGATGATACACAATTATTACTGGTTCTTTCCGCCATGTGAGAACCAGCGCTGAAGGCAGACTAAACCTGCTCGCTCTCTTCGGCGTGGACCTGTTCCTCCCGCACAGCGACCACCGAGAAGGTATGGTAAGAAGGGCAACCCGAGCGATCGTCGTGCAGCAGCGACTCCTGCTCAGTGGCAGCATAGGACGGCAGGACCTCGCCGGTGTACAGCGGCAACGGCTCTTGTTCGCGGTGCAATGGGCACCTTCCTTCGGGCCCTTCGAATGTTCCTCTCTCTGCCCATTCGTCACCATACAGCCGAACGACGTATCCATCCACCTTCCTCACAGCAAACCAGACCGCCACCAAGATGACGATCATGAAGACGAGGAAGAATACGAGCGTCGGTATGATCATGGGATCCTCCTCAGCCGGCTTCGCATCGCCGGACTGAAGGCCGCTGTACAGACCGCACAGCAGGTGTCTTGTTTCCGCGGTCGTTTGGCTCGCCGCGGCCGAGTTGAGCCGGTCGGGGCTCATGAACGCGCACAGCCTCGGGTTCGACATTTTTGAGAAGTGTGTTTGGTTTTGGGTGGATTTGGGTTGCCGTGGAAGAGGGGTGTTTCTCGCTGTCTCTGTCGGTCGTTTGAAGAGTATTTGGTGGAGAATAATAGTCTTTGGACGGACGAGGAGGGTGTTGATGAATATGATCTTGAGATTCCAAGGCAAGTACTACCTACCATCGACTTCCTACCTGCCAGTGCTTCTTATACTAGCTGCAAGAAGGCGCAGTCATTAAGGTTATCTATCACTGCAGCTTTTTCCACGAAAAGTTCTTGTCACGGAGATGGATAAGCTTTTGGTCTGCCAAAGAGGTATTTCCGGCGCACACAGAGTTTTGATGGTTATTCGAGCGCAGTAAAGTTGCTGTTGGCGGTCGAGACCATGGTAGTGGAACAGCCCTGTCTCGTGTCCGATTAGCCCTTTCTCCTGCCGTTTTCTATATCCGTTAACCGCGCGTCATTTTCCCGTAACTTGCATTTCGACAGAGTGTAACTTGAAGAGACATTCTCCTGTGAACACTACTGCGGTAGTAGGAGAGGGAGGAAGAACGAGTGGCATTTGTCACGAGGTACTGCGAGGGTACTTAGGCGTAGCTGCTGGAGCGGCAATTACACATGTCTGTTTTTGGCCGTCACAGCGTTTGGTTCAGGGGGACGACGTGAGCGCTCACTGCCTGAGTATCTACCGCCAGGGTAAAACCACAAACGAATTTGAACAAATGCAGTATTCGTAGCCAGGAACTTAGACCTTTGGTCTGCAATATCTTACTATCTGTAAGAGCACGGGTACACGTACTTGGCGCGTAAGTCCACTTCTTCTCAACCGACAGGCGTGGAGATTCTATGTCGAGTTGGTATCTATACGACTGAACTGATTAGCACGTTACTTAATGCCTGGGGTCTGTGGCGTCGCTCGAGTATACGTTCTGTGTGGCGTCAATCAAGTCGCCTGAAGTTGAAAAAGGAGAAACATTGTGGTTCAAGGCATCCGCCATGCGGGAATGTGTGGTATTTCGAGCCAGCGTGCGAACCACAAAACAGTGGATCTTGCGGCTATGATTGGCGCACAGCCTATTACGACTTGCCTACTACCAAGATAGAGTTGCGATCTGACTCGGTACAGCAAGGGGGTCAGCTGTTTTAGGACCTACAGGTGCGCTGAGGCATCGAGGCCGGATCTGAGATTGATGAATCAGGCCTTCTCCGGTCTAGCAGCGCCGGGATAATATCGCCCAGTCCCGCATTCGGGCGGCTATTCACCCTGGGCGGCTCTGTGCGGGTGATTATACTCGGACCCTTGGACCGTCCCGTGCCGTGTATTTTCGGACTCGCTTGCAATCACGATGCCGAACGACGTGACGGGATCCACCGACGAGACATGGTGGGAACGTCGCTTGGATGCTTCGGGGGACCAAGGAACGGTGTTCGGGTAGATGCAGGGTATAAATAAAAAAGAGTCATAAGAGCTCGCTGTCCCAGTGGTTGGATCGTCTGGTCTTGTTCATCACAACTCGGCTGTCATCCGAAAGACACGAAACTATCTGAGCAAGGGCCCAACCACCTCACAGGACGAGCCAGCAACCATGACTGTCAAGACTTTCGACATCCCAACGCCGACCCACGAGAGCACCGTCGTCGACGGAGTCCTGCGATGGCCTTCCACCGGCATCAACGTCGTCATTGCCGGAGGCGGACCGTGTGGCTACCTCACTGCGCTGGAGTGCTGGAGAAAGGGGCATAACGTCACCGTGCTTGAGAAGAACGCTCAGAACTCGACGATTGGTACGAAAACCTCCCTCACAGAAACGAGCTTTGAGTTTTCTTCATCGATGGTTTCGCTTGACTTTTACTCAACTCGGAACTGACGCAGAAGACAGGCGACGTCCTCTTCATCGGCCCCTCGGCGCTATGCACGTTCAAATACTACCCGTCCATGCTGAAAGAATACGAGTCCTACTCGTGGGACAGCTACTGGTCCTTCCGCCGCCTCGACGGCTCGCAGATCATACCGCCTCTGGAGTTCGAGCACAATAGGAGCGACGTGGAGCCCCACGCCGCCTGGCCGCTGAGGATCAGGACCATGCTCAGCCGCCCGGGCCTGACGCAGATGCTCTACGACCAGTGCCAGAGGCTAGGGATCTCTGTCACCTTTGGAGTCAACATCGTGGACTACATCGAGGACGTCGAGGCTGTCGAGGCAGGCACGGCGACTGCTGTTGCCGATGATGGCAGGCGCTTCACGGGCGACGTTGTTGTTGCTGCGGATGGCCTCGGGACGAAGTCCCACAAGATTGTCACGGGCGAGGTCATCCGGGCTGTGCCTACCGGTTTTGTTATTTGCCGCATCTTCTATCCCTTGAGTGCCGAGAAGAACCCCAAGCTTTACAACTTGTTATGCGCGCAGAAGCGAGCCGAGTCGAGAGCTATCTCAGGGTAAGTCGATCTTTCTACAGTCTTCAACAACATCATGCTATTTATACAGAGCTGAACCCGGACTTTGCAGAGAGAACTTCCACTGCGTAATAGGAGTCTCCAACGATCACATCCTCATCGGCATCACCATTCCCGTAAGTCTCCCAGTCACACGACGGTGGACATCTCACCACCATGCTCACCGATTCGATCTCTAGGACGACGGCACCTCCTCGGAGTCCTGGTCCGAGACCATCACCAGCGAAGAGTTCGTCTCCAAGCTCCCAAACACGGCGGACTGGGACCCAACCATCATCGAGGCGATCCGCAACATCCCCGAGAACAACATCGTCAAGTGGCAGCTGTGCTGGCGCGACCCTCAGGCCAGGTGGACGTCCCCCGGAGGACGCGTCGTCCAGCTCGGCGACAGCGCGCACGCCTTCATCCCCTCATCTACCTCGGGCGCGAGCACCGCCCTCGAGGACGCGTTGTCGTTTGCGGAGTGCCTGCGCCTCGCCGGCAAGACCGATGCTCCTCTCGCGACTAGAATCCACGAGCTACTCCGGTAAGTTGAACTTACCCAAGTCTCGAAGACGCCGACTGACGTATCCATCCAGCATCCGCCGTGCTTCCGTCTTGCAGCGCCTCGGCTTCGCCAACCGCCGCGAGATGCACCGCGAGGGCGGCATGGAGGAGGTCCTCAAGCACGCGGCTGAGGCTGGGCCGATGGGCCTCGGGAAGTGGATCTGGACTCACAACGCCGAATCCTACGCCACGGAGAAGTTTGCCGAGGCGCGTGCGCACCTGGAGTCGGGGGCTCCGTTCGAGCACACGAACCTTCCCCGGGGGTTCAAGTGGGCGCCCTGGTCGATGCAGGAAGAGATCGAGAAGGAGAAGCAGGGCATCCACACGCCTGATCTGAAGCTGAACGGAGACTGGGGCATTCACTAACTGGTGTGGTTGTTGGAAGACGTTGTTTTGTCGACCGGATAGATGGCGTAGACAAAAGCACTCCTCTCTTAGATAATAGGCTGTTAACATTCTCTAAATACATGGGGGTCCGATCAAACTCATGATGCTGATTGAGAAGCTTGAAGCACAGACTTCCGTCTTGCGCGATTCGGCACCGTGACGAAGGCTCAGCAGTGGTTCGAAAAGAAGTCAGTACATGCACGTACTGTAGCTGGGGCGGTCGGAGATCGAACGGTCTACCCATATCACTAGACTGGTGGTATGGAAAGCTGCTCCCTTGGATCGGTTCACGGCTTTCCTCTTGACGTCTGTGGGTGAAAACGTAACCGCAAACTTCAACGCGTGGTCCAGGTGTGGCAGTGTGGGGATTTCAGCTCAAACCCGGGCCTGTTAAGCTGGGTATTCTGGACCTGTATTTGAATACGTACCTGTCCCCGGCGAGATTTGGAAGACACCAGGAAGAGCAAGATGTGAATATGTAACCTAGGTCTGACCCTACGGGTCATCTGTGTACCTTTGATACACCAACTTCATCCTTACGAGCTGTCACACACACGATAGGCGTAGAAAATGGGGAAAAGTTAATCAGTTTGTGTAGATAAGTTCAAGTCGGTCAATCTGTCAACGAGACGTTCGTGTCCAAGTAACCTCCTCAGCTTCTGATCCAGAATCCTGTAGCATTCCATACAGCCTGGTGGACCCTCTCTAGTTGGGACCCTGCTTGTTCGGTTTCTTCTGGTCCGGCTTCTTCTCACTCGGCCCCTTCTGCCTTGGTCTCTTCGGGGCCGGTCCCTTCTGGGTTGGTCCCTTTGGGGTCGGTCCCTTCTGATTCGGAGTCTTTGGGTTTGGAACTTTCTGGTTCGGTTTCTTCTTGGGGTCCTTCGATTCTGTGGCTCCATGGAACCGAATGTCTATACATGCCTGCTCTCCAGCGTCCCATCGACAATAGTGTGGTGCTGAGTAGGTACATGAAAAGAAACTGTTATACTAAGGGGTTTTATTCAGCACGGGCATGTCTTTTTCGGTGATTGACACGAGAGTAACCTACTTGTCCACATGCTCCAGGCGGGTCAGGTCCTACTTTCCCTCCTTTCCTGCCCCCTCCCCCGGCCCCTCCTCTCGCGCCTACGCTCATACATCCACCTCGTCGAACTATGCGTCCTCCTGGAATTAGCTTCCACCCGGCGGGGCAAGTGCAACCCAATGACTGGGAGGTGCATTGCTTAGGGCCTGTATTCCCGTTGTCATGATGGCAAAATCCCGCCTGGAAACAACGTCAGCCACAACAGCATCTTTCTTTCTTTTTCGTCCGGAGACATACACATCTGTCCGCGGTGTTGCAGTTGCAAGGTGTACACACTGCCACATTGTTGCAAAAGGAAGGGTCATCAGCGGCCGCCTCGGAGACAAGGTTGCCACCAGTGAGTGCGATGAGGAGTATTCGTAGAACAAGCATCGTCCTGTAGCGCAAGAATGCTTGGCAAGAGTAGTGGATATTGGCGTGGATTGCGATACTGGAGAAGAAATGCATCCAGACGTCCGATTGAGAGAGCTGTCCTGATCCTACCTATCTTGGTCTTATACCCCGTTCACGTCAAGTACGTCAAGAAGTCCTTATTCTTTTACACACCTGCCACTGCCACGGCCACGGCCACGCGACATACTGCGACATACTGCGACATACTTCGACAATACAGCTCTCAAAGTCAAAGATGTTTGTCCATGCAATGGCATCTGGCAGAAACCCTTTTATTGTTTGACACAGAACTGGACATGGTGCTGCAAAGCAGCAAACTAACTGCGTCAGTTCCGATATTATGGTTGCTTAGTTGCATGCAAGACCGGTTCTTCTAATCACTCTCCGCACGAGCTCATCATTAGTCCCTTTACCTACTCTTTTACGCGGGTCTGTCTGCATCTGCGAGGACCCCGCTGCTTGCACCAGCGTAGTGCTCTTAGAGGTAGCACATCTGCATGACTGACAAAACTTTGACGCGTGGCACATTTATATCACTCATCAGAATTCGAGCTGTGTCCGGTGTGCTAAAGGCTGGTCCCATTTGCCGCTGTGGAGCCTCATGTAACCCGGCAATATCGCCAAATCGGCTAGGTTCCCGATATCCTAGTTTGGCTATGTTAACGACGAGCGAAACTAAACGACAGAAAGTGAGAAAATACACTTCAGTGTTCGTGCGATGGGAGTCGGGCCTATACTACTCATAAAGAGATAGGCGTAAGGCGCGCCTTAGCAATAAGGCGTGTTAGCAATAAGGCGCGTTAGCAATAAGGCGCGCAGCAACAACGTTAGCGAGGGCAACAGGCAGTCGGCAAAATGAGGGGGATGAAGAAAGATGACAAAATAGTCGACCTCGCTAATACAAGATCAGACCTTTTTTTGTGCTAGCGCAAATTCGACAACGGAATATGCGTTGGATTGAGCGAGATATCATGCGTATTCGGGATGGTAGGTTTGTCGTCGTTGTAAATTGTAGAGACACATGTAAGACCAGACCAGACCAGTGGACGAGGGTAGAAAAGGTTAATTGAGAAAGGGGAGGATAAACTGCAGCGTCACGCAAGAGTCAGTTACATAGTAGCTTGGAGTTTGGTCTTCTAACCGAACATCATCGCTTTTCACCCGCTGGCTAACGGCAGTGCATTCATGCGCCATTACTCCGTCGAAAAACAAGCCGATGTGTTTCAAAGCGACTGCCGAGGGTGCTGCTACAGCTGGAGAGAAACATGAACCGACGGTGGCGGGCCCAAGGCTAGACCAGGGGCTAAAGGGGAGGGGAAGAGGGGATGGGAAGTGAGGTGTACCTTGGGGATCTTATAGAGCGAGATCTTAGTTGGGTCCTACAGTGTTAACTGCTCAATATTGAGATTGAGATTTTTTTTGCATGTTTGTCACAGGAAGACGAACTGCGCCAAGCGTACTGCAAGGTAGCTGGCCCGTGAAAGTTGTACGACAGGCGTTGGCTTTAGAGAGTATCCAGCTTCGTCCGGAAGACTCATAGAATGGGAAGAACAAACACGAATGGGTGCCACGCCATATAGTTTCAATACAACTCAAGGACGACCGGCAGCCGTTAGTGCTAGACCCAGCCCATAGACTTTATGATATCTGCATCCACACTGCATGGGCAGGCATATCAACCGATAAAGCTTTCCAAGTGAGCACGCTAGGCTGTTCCAGAGCTTCATCATCTCCTGTCACCATTTTGCCTTGTATCGCAGAAATAATTCAGGAAGGTTCGAGGCGCGACATGGGTACCCGTAAGACATTGGAATCCTGGCCATGTCCCCTTTGACTGAGGACAACGTGACGGTTCTTGATTAGAGTGCTGACTAGCATTCTCAGCTAAGCGGTTTCGAGAGGGGCAAACAATGATCATCTTCGGCCGAGGCAAGCGCGAAACTATCCAGATGTTCCGGCCTCCTATATCATCTGCTCTCCGTCAACAAGGCGTAAAATGGCAGAGATCTCCCCAGTCGTGGCTCAAGACAACTCTTCATCCTGGCCCTTGACATCTTTTCACGTCCAGTCTAAGCCGTGATTGCAAGGCCACGGGTAGTCCAAACTTCTGGTTAAGGCCTATATGTCATCAAACATGCGTTAGATAGCTACAGTCCAAAGCGTCCTCCAAATGTCTAGCGGATACTCTATCTATCTGGTCGTCCCCAGACGCTCTTCGGGCCGACCCTTTGATGGCACAAGCAGCGTGTATTACAACTAGCTGCAGCGATCACGACGAGTGTCTTCAAGATGGGGAGATGCGTGAACTGATTTGGGTTTTCCAAGTTGCATAGCGCGGGCAAGGGGCCTTGAGTAAAGCAGAACACGGTGCCTCAGCCCGGAAGCCGGACTTCTTAGATCCGTCTTCCGGAAGAACGAAATGGAAGAAAGGATCCCCGGTCCCGCAGGGGTGTTAGCCAAAGGTGACATGGAAGATTGGGTAAGCCGTCCCGCATGACGGAGCGATCTCGAGGCGTCTTGCTGAAGATGGGCTAGAGCCTGTGTTTGGGACAAACAATGCAGATGCAGTGGTACAACAATAGAGGCCGTGAGGGCGGAGACCAAAGAGAGCAGCCTAGTCAGAAGCAAGATTGTTCGAGAGACCAAGTCGGTAGAGAACAACACAAGTATCCTTTCCAGTCGCCAAGGCACGGACGGACCTGGATCTCTCGACCAGGGGGCTGCTCCCGGATCGTGACAAGATCGCGAGGTCTGCAAATCAATTTTTTGATTTCAGTCTTATTTCCACGTCAGCCCTGGACTCTCTGCCACATGGCGCCGTTGCCAATCTGCCTCTTCGCGATCCGAGCGCCTCCAACTCACACAGCCGCAAACCTGAGGCCGCCTCATCGTCCCATGCGAAATGAGAGCCCGCATGGAAAGGCCCCAAAGCAGGGTCGCCGTAATGACAGCCCGCAGGCTGCGAAATAAAAGAGATCCCCTCGGCTGCCTGGTCCCAATCATCCGCGGCTAACCCGATCTCTCGCTCAACGGCTCCACCGTCTAAGGCGTTTTTGGGCAGGGGTGGTTGAGTTTTTTCGCGATAGGTAGCCGTTTAAGCATCGGACCCCGGGAGCAGAGACGGCAGGCGATTGGTCTCATCGGATTTGAGGTTTTGTTGCTAACCTGGATTCAGAGAAAGCGGATCGCTTGGCTTGAATACGATCAAGGTCAGCACCTGCAAAAGAGTGAGCGTCTTTTAGATGCTCGATGAA
Organism: Colletotrichum sojae; assembly: GCA_014235955.1. Taxonomy (NCBI): domain Eukaryota; kingdom Fungi; phylum Ascomycota; class Sordariomycetes; order Glomerellales; family Glomerellaceae; genus Colletotrichum; species Colletotrichum sojae. The sequence goes on from WIGN01000503.1 coordinate 11,420, forward strand.
CCTTTCGCTCATCATAGATGATAGTTTTAATCGACGTAGAGTATATCGAAAGGCCTCGAAAGTCAGCAGCAGGAGCGGTCTTTCGATCTGACCGTAGGATTCAAACAATCAGACGAACTCATGCTCCTCGGGCGTGAAAAGAGCAAAGGCCCACGGGCTTGCTGAAAACTCGCAAAATAGACAGGCTTGGCGGGTATCACAGCCCCCAAAGCATGCATCACCAAGGGGGTCACATAAGGCAGCAGGATTAGCGCTTACCTGCCCATCCTAAATTGTCCAACCCATGTCTGTTTACCAGCATCATGCGTTCTCAGGTCTAGTACTAGATAAAGACTGATCGCCGCTCTCTGCTCGTTGGCCAAGTGTCTAGTCGTTTTTTCAGCACTTGAAACAACGTCTGTCGTTACCGCAGAGATCAAAACCAAAGTCGCTCGTCATGTTTTCTTCTCAGCTTTTTTTGCTGTTCCTCGGCCTCCTCTTCCCGGCATGCGTCCACTCAGAGTCCCGATTCCGCCGGCCGCCCGGCCCCGGGCCCTTCCGGGATTTCCGAGACAACCCGTCCTACGTCCGTGGGGAGTATCTCGACATCTCGTGGGACATGGATTTTACGTCGGCGAAGCTGGTGTTGTGGCAAGAGTTTACCGCGACGAAGCTTGACCACGTCGTGTTACAAGGTGAGTCGGGCGTCCGAGGTCAGACGCACGTCAACAAATCCGTTCTGACCTGGACAAATAGAAAACACAACGCAGAGCGAATACAAGTGGCACATCACCGATGACGGCTTCGTCAACCCGGCCCTGAGCAGTGTCTACTATCTCGAGCTGGTACAGGAGGGCAAAGAGATGGCGAACTGGGCCGTTACCTCGCACTACTTTAATATGACCGACCCCAAGCCCGCGACCACATCGACGACGGCATCGGCAACACCCAGCAGCGCCGCTACCGCCCAGGCATCAGGCCCGACTACCGATGCCGCCGCGCCCGCGGCGACAACGGAAGCGGCGGTGGCGAAGCCGGAGGGCGGACTGACCGTGGGTGCTGCCCTCGGAGTCGGGATTGGCGCGACTCTCGCCGTAATACTGCTCATCGGCGTGGCAGGCTGGATGATCATCCGCCGCCGGAACAAGAGGCGCGACGCGGAAGAGCAGGACACGCAGGCCATGGCCCCCGGAAGCAGCCCGTCATACCAAGCCGTGTACGGATACGACAGCCAGGTCCCGCAGCAGATGGGGCCCCCGCCGCCGGTCTCCGAGTGGAAGTCGACCGTCTCGCCGGTGGTGGCGGATAGTCACCAGCTCTACGAGGTGCAGGACAACAGCGTCGAGGTCAGGCACGAGATGCACGCCGAGACGGCGCCGCCGCCGGTGAAAAAATGACAAATGGGAGTACTGGCATACATCGGGCATGGGAAACAAAACGGAGTTACTGGAGCGTTGCATGATATCACTGAGACGGAGCAAAGTCTCTTAGAGTTGATAGCCAAGTGAATCAAGTCGATTTGAACAAACTTTTGAACAAATTCATCAGTAACTAGATATTTGTCAGAGAAACGCTATTCAGCTGCTGTTGTCCCCGCATCAGTATGAAGCCGGCATCATTGAGATTCTGCCGCCGTCAGTCATGAGAATCGAGCCGTTGGAGTAGCTGCCAGCGCGGCTGGCAAGATACAGGATGGCACCCGACATCTCCTCGTCGCCGCCGAACCGCCTGGCGGGAATGAACTTGTCGTCGGTGGGCGCCTCATTCTCCGGCTCTCGGCCGTTGACCAGAGTCGCCGCGAGCTCCGACGGATACACTACGGCACGCAATAAATCAGCTCCTCTGCAGTTCCCAACCAAACTCCTGGGACCACCCCTTTCAGAGGTAGTGAACTTACATCCTGGAGCAAGGGCGTTCACGCGAATACCAAACTTGCCCAGCTGCGTGCTAGCATGTTTCGCGGCGTGCATGATGGCGGCCTTGCTCGTCATGTATGGCGGCGTTGAGACCCAGTGGCGGCTGAACCCGCCGATGCTCCCCGTGAAGATGACCTGGCTCTGGATCGAGGGCACGTCGCTGCCCTCCTTGATGGGCTTGCCGAACCCGCCCTTGAGCGCGTTCTTGTTCCCTGCGTCGAGGAGCTCGAGGAAGGCCGTCATGGTGAAGTAGGCCGCCGTCACGTTGACGTTGAGCACCTCGTTCATGCTCTCCATCGAGTACTCCTCGAAGAAGGCGCGTCGCGTCTCGGCGATGGTGTCGTGCGTGTAGCGCGTCGTCGGGCCGATGACGCCCGAGTTGGCGACGACGAGGTTCACGAAGCCGACCTCCGAGGCGACGCGGTCGACGGCGGCTTGGAGGTCGTCCTTGGAGGTCACGTCGCAGCGGATGGGGGCGATGGCCGGGTGCTCCTTGGCTGCCGAGTCCAGGACCTCCTGGCGGCGGCCCAGGATGTAGACCTTTTGGGCGCCGTTGGCCGCGAGGGCTTTGGCCATGGTGAGGCCGATTCCTGTGAGATTTCAGAGGCGTGAGTTGGAGCGTATGTCCGATCGGAGGTCCGGCTTTGAGTGGGACTTACCGGAGCCCCCGCCGGTGATGACGGCGACCATGCCGTCGACTCGGAAAAGCGCGTTGGAGTCCATTTCTGCGGAAACTGGGAATGTAGTTTGAAAACAAGCTTCTGTTACTGAATTAGTCTGGTGTATCACAGACAAAGGCTGGTCCGGAGCGCGGGCTCGACCGTCTTTATACGTGCCTCCTCTCGCTGACATCATCCGTCGGGGACGTCCCCAAGCCAAGGCCCGAGACATGCTTCTCTAGCGGCTTTTACGGCTACTCCCGCCTGCATGTCTGCATATGGATTGGTAAGATCGCAGTAACCCCGAGTCTGAGGTATTCACAGCACAACTGCGTTTCCAGCAATTTCTCGGTATCATGTGGAAACTGCCTCACTGTGGAATGGTCCTGCAGACTTGAGATGATGGAGTTGATATCAGGAGGTCCATTTGACAACTTTTTGATGTTCGGTCTCTTCAGTTCTTGACTGTGTGGAGGTATACATGAAATCGTGTAGCACGCCTTTAGTGTAGCACGCCTTTAGTTTCATGGTCAAAGAGCTGGGTATCAAGTTTATAGTACAAGTCCAATCCTTCCCCTTGGTTCCAGCCCCATTCAATATTGATGGTCCGACGCACAAGCATACCGTCCCCGAGACCACTCGTTGACGACGTCTTCTTCAGCTCTTCAGTACATCAGACAATCATCATCAAAGGCCTCGACCCCCGAACCTCGACGATGACTCTCAGTAGTCAGCCAGGTGTCATTCATGGTATGGTTTTCCGTCACCAACTCGTTTCTTGCCTGTGGCGGTTCTACTTTGGCTCAATCCGCAAGTAAAGTTAACTCCTACTCGCCTACGGAAACATCATTTCCGCATTCCCAAGGCCGAAAGAAGAGACAAAGCCTCCGTTGTCCTGTTGTCATCGTCAGCTTAGGTCCTTGATCTCACTCCGGGGTGCTTACCATGTCATTCCAGTCCCAATCAGTCAGCATCTCCAGCCCGGCGTCAAAGTCCATGTCAAGATCGTGTATGTCCGGCGCGCACATGCCCTCATCCAAAACATCGTCCCCGGCCAGCTCGCGGAGCAATTCGTAACACTCAACGACCCTCTCCTCGCAGGCCGTCTCAAAATGCCTCTCGACCGCCTCATCATCCATACCCATATCGAGGACCTCCAAGTGAGCCAGGAGCAGCACGCTGAGCGCATGACCCTTGATATTCGTCTCGCCAGACCGGATCCGCGCCCGCGACCAGTCGGCAATCTTCTCAATAACGCCGCACATTTCGGGCCCAGCAAGCGACATTGTAGGCCCGTTCCGGATCTCGTCCTCCTTCTGGTGTATCATCTCCAGGCCGATGGTCATCACGCCCTGGAACGGTACGGAGCGGTACGCTCCCGCGCCGTTGATCGTGAGCCGCTTGAAATCCAGCCCGGAGGCGTCCGCAGGGTCCGTTTTCCCCGGAACCAGGAAGGCGTTCTCGCAGATCCGCAGCGCCGTGTCGACGCTCATCTTGCGCGAGAAGTAGTACACCGGGTTCCGCAGCGCGAGCGGGATGACGGGCTGGTGCAGCGCGAAGAAGAGGCGGTACGTCATGAACTGCGCGTGCCGCGACTGGAAGCCCGTGACTTTTGTGTGGTGGCGCTTCAGCTGCTGCATCATCTTCTGGAGCGAGGCGCTCAGCTCGCCGCTGTGGCGCAGCGTCTCCTCGTAGACGGTGTCGGAGCGAAAGTCGTTGACGCGCCGGACGACGGCGAGGCGCGCGGCGAAGGTGCCCAGCACCGCCAGCGGCACCGTCATGTTCGTGAAGGTTCCCGCGTCTCGAGGGACGGGTATCGCCGAGTCGGCGTCCTCGACGAGCTGCTCGTCGTCCAGGTTCGCCGGCGGCTCCGTGTCGTAGTCCCTGACGGAGATCAGCGCCGGGCCGCCCGCGTCGATGGCCGTCTGCAGCTCGATCTCGAGGATCGTCGCCCACAGCCGGCGGCGCATCTCGGCGCGGTAGGGAGACATGCGGACCAGGCCGCGCGGGTCGCGGTGCATGCCCATGTACATGGCTGTCCGGACCAGCGAGCCTGCGCCGATCCAGCTGAGGTCGCAGCCGATATTGGCCGTGTGCCGGAGGTGGTGCATCAGCACGCGGATCTGCAGGCCGGTCATGGTCATGCGGGACTTCTCGCAGGGGGTCATGAGCCAGAGCATGCCCTCCCAGAACCAGCGGACGGCGAGGCTGCGGAGGGTGAAGCGCTCGTCGTAAAAGGTCGCGCCGATGCCCATGGCGAGCTGCATCAGCACCACGAAGGCCTCGCTCGCGGCGGAGGGGTCCTGCCAGTAGCGCTCGTAGTCCGCCCTGAAGGTCGGGATGTGGACCACGCGCTGGACGGACTCAAAGGTGCGTAGGTAGGCGTCGACGAGGGCGTCGGCGAGCTCGCGGGAGGGCGGGCTCTTGCCGATGGAGATTGTGGCGAAGGAGGGCGCGCGGCGGGATTTGATGAGGCGGCCGAGGTTTTTGCACTTCTCTAGCCCGCTGTAGAGGTTTGTCATGCGGTTGCTTTCGTACTTTTTGGCGAAGGTGACGAGGCGGGAGAGCTGGTACGTGTTAATAAGGAGACTCATTATGAATTGAGAGACTTACAGCAAGGTTGAAGAGCTGTAGACCCATCAGGAGGTGCACAAGGAAAACATTATCTCGGAGAGGGCTTAATGAGAAGGCAAGATGATGGAATATGGTAAGGGTTATGGAGAACAATGTCGAATATCGAATGAGATGATAGTTCAGGGGGGGGGGGGGGAGAGGAGACATCCAAGGGAATTTGAGAGACGAGAACAACTTACCATGTCAGCACTGTTCATCCAATGACTCTGTCCGAAGAACCGCGTCTTGCTAACACAGCCACGACTATACTTCAGTCCTTCTCTAACGGAGCCATCACGAGGTACGCTCTCGTCATCACCCCTGACCATGAGGTCCGAAAGTTGCTGCTCAAGTTGCTTGACCCTGTCAACAAGTGAGTTCACCGTCGACGAAGAGCCAGGACAACTCGCAGGCGTCGAAGCAGAGTCCGTATTCCCAGCCGAAGCCGACAAAAGAGGGGCCGGCGGTTGAATCACCGGCTGCCAAAGCCCAAAGTCAGCAGGCCCGGAGTGCTCGCCGCCGCTGGCAGTCGGGCCGGGAAAGTTGATGGGCGAGGGCACCTCAGGCTCCCGCGTCCTCGCGGCGACCGACCTGGGAGTCGTCGTGGAGGTCCTCGGCGTGGAGCTGATTGGCAGTTGAAAACCCGGCACGATTGGCTCGGGGAAGGTCAGGGCCGCGGCCCCGGAGACGGGGGCGCCGTGCTGCGGGCTCGCGTGCCGAGGGGCAGGCCGAACCGCACCCGCCGTCGCAGAGGACTGAACCGGCGGCGGCGTAACTTGCGTCGTGTAGGTGCACAAGGCGTTCTTTGAGCGGACGCATGTGCCACAGGGGAGGTTCCTGTCGCAGCGGACTTTGCGCCGGCGGCACTGCTCGCAGGCCAAGGCGGGCCTGCGCCGCTTCTTCTGGGCCGAGGCCGGTAGGGCTGGGGGATCCATTTTTGGGTTGTTCTCGGTCTTCTGAGAGTACAGAGATGCCAAGGTGGATGCGACGATTTGTATGCTGGTTAGGTGAATAAAATGACAATGGGTGAGGGACGGAGAGAGTAGAGTGGTGGGAGGTGGACGACGGAATGGGCAGCTCGGCTTTTTGTGTCCGTGAGACCGAGTTTCGGGTCCGCGGCACCTTGTGTTGTTGCCTGGAATGAAAAAAGTGGCGGAATTATGGAGCTTTGAGTGATCTAGAGTGAAGTTTTATCAGATGATCAGATAAGAGATGCGTTTTCGACGACGAAGAAGGGGGAGTCCCTCAAGGAGGTTGAATGAGACGGGGGCTTATCCCCGAGATGCCGCTAAGAATTCTGCGCTTTCGGTCCGTTGCGGTCGCCGAACACCGAGGTTTGAAACCCTCCGATTGGTTGGATGGCCGGGGATGAAATTGCCGAAGGGAATATGCCGACTTACACCATACACCGAGAAGGATTCCCTAGTCCCTTTCTCGCGGCTCTGGACAATCCACCTGTGTTTGCCTTACTCTTCGGGGCCGTTGATGTCTTCAGCATGATGGTCAAATCTCAAAAGGCCGAGACAGGTTCATCCAATTTGTATATGAACAAGATGATCTCAGGGCTGTCCTGGCAACATGGAGGCCGGGGAAATCAAGCGACCAACAACGACTCGTGAAAACAGAAGATACCTTAGCCTTTCAACATGAGCGAATCAAGCCAGAACAACACCGAACCAAGTTCAGACTTGGAAAAGGCACCCTCAAAGACCGCCGTCACGGACATCCCAGTCGGGTCCCAAGACGACGTGACCTTCCCCGAGGGAGGCCGGGAAGCCTGGCTCGTGGCAGTAGGCAACGCGTGCATCCTCTTCTGCACCTCCGGATACTCCAATACCTTTGGCGTCTTCCAGGCGTACTACACCCTCCACCAGTTCGCAGACAAGTCCGCGGACGCCGTGTCCTGGATCGGCTCCGTCCAGGCCTTTTTAGGCTTGTTTGCCGCCATACTAGGAGGCCCCTTATTTGATCGTTATGGCGCATGGGTATTCAACCTCCTCCACGCTTACAGTCATGGTCACTAATATAAAAAACAGGTCATCCGCCCCGCGGCCCTGGTCTACCTCTTCGCCATCATGATGACCTCCCTCTGCAAGGAGTACTGGCAGTTCATGCTCGCCCAGGGCATACTCCACGGCACGAGCTCCGGGGTGCTCATGTTCGCCGCCATGGCGTCCACGCCGCAGTACTTCCGCAAGCGCCGCGGCGTGGCCATGGGCCTTGCCATGACGGGCTCTTCCCTGGGCGCCGTCGTCTACCCCATCGTGCTATCCAAGCTCCTCAACGACTCGACCGTCGGCTTCGGCTGGTCCGTCCGCGTGACCGGGTTCATCATGACGCCCGCCCTGGCTACGGGCCTCCTAACCGTCAAGGCCCGTCTCCCGCCCCGGAGGACGAGTTTTTTCCTCCCCGCGGCGTTCAAGGACGGCCTGTACAGCGTCCTAGTCATTGCCTTGTTCTTCCTGTTCATCGGCATGCTCGTCCCGCTGTTCTACCTGCCCACCTACGGAATCCTGAAGGGCATGCCGGTGACGCTGGCGTCGTACCTCGTCGCCATGATCAACGGCGCCTCCATCCTGGGCCGTATCATCCCGGGCATCGTCGGCGACAAGGTCGGCCAGCTCAACGCGCTGCTCTTCGCGGGGGCGTCCACCGCTGTCATGATCTTCTGCTGGCCTGCCGCCGTGACCCAAAACGGGATCATCGCCTTCGCCGTGCTGTTTGGCTTCTGCTCGGGTGCCATCATCTCCGGCGGCGCCGTGGCGCTGACGCTCTGCCCCAAGGACCCGCGGAACATGGGGACGTACATCGGCATGGGCACGGGGGTGGCGAGCGCGGCGGCGCTGATGGGGCCGCCCGTCAACGGGGCGCTGCTGGATCGGTACGGGGGCTTCGGGCAAGTTTCGGTGTTTAGCGGGGTCATGTGCATGACTGGTGCTGTGTTGGTTGCTGTTGCGAAGGTGTTTACGCCTCAGGGGGTGCTTGGGAAGGTGTGAGATGTGTGTTGTGAGATCTTGGATCGCTTTTGGGCGCCCGGATGGCTGGAGGAACAGGACAGCAGATACTTCGCGTTAGAAAAGCACCTATATGTTAGATGAGATGTAGTTAAGACGATAGATAGTCACTAGCGACTCGTCAAGTTTGTTAGAGAGAGATCTCAACTTTGATTCAGTTCAACAACATAAACACCCATTTACTGTTTACGCACTTGGCCATTTGCAGTAGCAAGACCAGCCGAGGACTCCGCCTCGTGTTTGGTAATAATAACGAACGGCATAGTTGATGGCAGACGATGGCAGGGACCCTGGGACACTTTCACGTGCGAAAACGTTCATCCGACCTCGCCGGTTCCGGCTAGCCCAGGGGAGAGCCACATTGCTCGCAGGGCTCCGCACTACGGACGCAAACAAGGGGAAGAGGACAAGGTAACTGCTTGATTTCTAGGTAAACAAACGAGAAAAAGGAGACCAAATGTACAAGACAGAAACCTCTTCCGCACCCGAGATGCAGCATTAGTCAGGGAGATCATTGTACACGGGGAAGTTAGGTTGTGGTAGGTTCGCTTCGTTTTGTTTGCGCCGCCGCAGCTCCCAAGCTGACAAGACAACATCATGAAGGGGTGGGGGAGAGCGTGGTGTGCGGGCCGGTCTTCTCAACTGCCTCCGCTTCCTTCCTCTCTCTCTCTCTCTCTCTCTCTCGCACAACCGCAGGGTTTCGTATCCTCGACCCAGAAACGTCTATAATTTCCCACCCCACCCACGCCGGATACGCCTTTCAAAGACTCGTCAAGCTCTCCGCTGCCGCGACACCGCTCTCTCTCTCTCGGCACTCCTCTCTCACAACACCGATTTACAAGAGGAGCTCGAGGGGGTTCTCGAGGACCTTCTTCAGCTCCTTGAGGAACTCGGCACCGACGGCGCCGTCGACGACCTTGTGGTCGAAGCTGCCGGTGATGGTGATCTGGTCGTCGAAGTCAACACCGGTGGTGCCGTCCTCGTTGGCGGAGGGAACGGCGACCTTCTTGGTGGTGCCGATGGCAAGGATGGTGGCCTGAGGGGGGTTGATGACGGCGGTGAAGTTGTCGACGGCGTCGTTCATGCCCATGTTGGAGATGGAGATGGAGCCGCCCTGGTACTGCTCGGGCTTGAGCTTGCCGTCGCGGGCGAGCTTGGCGAGCTTCTTGACCTCGGAGGAGATACCCTCAAGACCGCGGCCCTCAACGCCGGTAACGATGGGGGTGATGAGGCCAGTGGGGGTGGAAACGGCGACGGAGACGTCGACGGTGTTGTGCTGGCGGATGACATCGCCGCGCCAGCTGGAGTTGGCCTGGGGAACCTTCTTGGCGGCAACGCCGATGGCCTTGATCAGGAAGTCGTTGACGGAGATCTTGTACTTGCCGTCGGCGGTGCTGTTGAGGGCCTGGCGGAGCTTGAGCAGCTTGCTGACGGAGATGCTGGAGGAGACGTAGAAGTGGGGGTTGGTCTGGGTGGACTCCTGGAGGCGGGAGGCGATGGTCTTGCGCATGCCGCTGATGGGGATGTCCTCGTAGGAGGCGCCGGGGGCGGCGGCAGCGACGGCAGGGGAGGAGACAGCCTTCTTGACGTCGTCCTCGGTGATCTTGCCGGCCTTGCCGGTGCCCTTGATCTCGCGGATGTTCAGGCCCTTCTCCTTGGCGAGTCTGACGGCGCCGAAGGTGGCGTTGGGCTCACGGTCGAGAGCGGACTCGATCTTGCCGCTGGGCTGGCTGAGGTCCTCGGGGGCGGACTCGGGTTCGGGGGCAGGGGCGGGGGCGGACTCCTCCTTGGCCTCCTCTTTGGGCGCGGGCTTAGCGGCATCACCACCGGCGTCGGCGGCGGTGAAGTTCTCGAAGGCCTTGACGTCGGTGCCCTCCTCGACGAGGACGGCGATGGGCTGCAGGAAAGAAATACGATCAGTGCACTGCGACAACACGAGGGGGGGAAGACCAGGACGCGGGTGCGACGAAAAACGACGACATGGGCTTGCTGTTCCTTCCCTCAACGAGGGAGCTCAACGAAGGGAGCCTCATCAATCGTGGTCATCATCGCCATCCCCGCGATCGGGCCGTCGAGGCAGGCTGCACATACATTACCGACAGCGACGTCCTTGGCACCGGACTCCTTGAGGAGCTTAGCGATAACACCCTCCTCCTGGAACTCGAAGTCCATCTGGGCCTTGTCCGTCTCGATCTCGACCAGGACATCACCGGGGGCGATGCTGTCGCCGGCGGCCTTCTGCCAAGCTCCGATATTTCCCGCGGTCATGGTGGGCGACAGAGCGGGCATCTTGATGACGGTGTGCGGGGGGTACGAGGCGTAACATCTCAGGATCTGGGAGGAGAGGTTGCTGCGCAGCAGAGAGCCGGGCAGAACGCGCCGTCTGAGGACCGTGGAGATCATGATTGATGGAATATAGCTCTCGCGGGCGCGAAAGCAGGGAGAATTGTCGTTAAAAAGGACGGGGTATCGAGCGGTTGGTGTGGGATGTCGGAGGAACCGAGCAGTTGAAGCCAGAGGCAGCCGCGGGTCGGAATGGATCGAGACACGGAGAAGAGGAGGAGGGAGAAAAAAGGGAAGGGGGGTGATGCGACGACGACGCGGGATTATTTTTTTTGGGACGACGAGGTTTGATGCTCGAGATTGTCGGACGGGAATCTTTCCTTGGGGCTGGAGTTTTTTGCGTTGAGCTCCGTCGCTGGATGGAGCTTGAGACGCTAGTCCGGATTAGGAGTTAGTGCGTCCCTACAAAATGCGCCGCAGGGAGAGCCGTTAGGCCAGACGACAGGCGGCGAGCCAACTGTCACTGTACGCGAGTGGTTTTTTCAGTGAGGACTAGGCCTGCTGCGTGCCCGGACATCGTGCAGAGTGGCACTGGGTGGCCGGTGCGCCAGGCACTGGCTTAAGGGCGGGCTTGCCTGTTAGGTACCTATCATTCTCCCTCCATCCTGCCTATGGCGTGGTGTCACTCTCAGTCTCCAACCACGGCGATAGGCAATTGAATTGTGGCCTGTGGCCGGTCCGATCCAATGGATGCCAGTGAGCTGGGCCCGCCATCCACCCACCCAGCGGTGTTGTTTATCACCGACAGGAACTTCTCGGACTCACGGTGGGAATATTAGCCCGGGAAAACAAGGGACGAGGACGTTGGCCCAGCCAGCATCCGGTGTCTGCACTATCTTGGCGTCCAGCCAATGAAACCGTTGAAATGTGATGGAGTGGGGGCTCTCACCGGCATTTCTGTTCATTGGCTCAATTGGCCGCTAGTAAGCGCTGCCGCGCGAAGAGACGCGGGGCCTTTATCCAGTGGCAATAATAGTGCTTACCTCATCGGCTCTCTCGGATGGACTGCTGTCCGTGCGGCAAGCTGACCTAATCCACCTTCTTTCTCCCCCTGGCTCGCCCACCGCCACGTAAACCACATGCTGAACGGGCCCCAGCTTGCAACAGCTACATTAAATACCGGGGGCGAAGACGGGTCCACGGTATTGATTGAGTGTGGACACAGTGTTCGGGCCAGGTGGCCTCCCGTGCTCTCAGTATGGAAGCTCGCCCTACTCCAGGTACTGCGCCCGCTGTGGCCTCCTGCTGTACAAGGGACAGGCAGCAGCACTAACCGTACAGTGCAGGCACCTCCCTCCCTTACCTCAGCTGCCGGACCTTCCTTGCTGCTATTGCGACCTTGCACTGCGCCGGTTGCCAGGGGTCCCTCCATTCAAAGAAATTTGGACCGTCACTACCCCGTGCTGTCCATTTCGAGGTCTCCTTCGACCTGACGGCCACGGTGAGCATCTACGACTCTCCGTACCGACGACGCCGACTTCAACGACGATATCCTCTTCCGCGCTCCTCCCTCCTCCTCGTTCACCTTACTACAAGGCGCCATCCTCCGATAAATACACGTCGTCATCCCCCCCCCCCCCCCCCCCCCCCCCCCCCCCCCCCCCCCCCCCCCCCCCCCCCCCCCCCCCCCCCCCCCCCCC
>WIGN01000504.1:0-23511 GCA_014235955.1 Colletotrichum sojae
AACCCGTGGTAGGGTTAGTTCGGCCGGGCAAGTCCCTAGGTCGGTATATCTAGTAGTTGCCTTCTGCTGCCACCATCTTGCCATCTGCCATTGACGACGGTAATTTGACAATGCTCTTAAAGACGTATTTTCTCGTTGGGCTCCGTGCACCGCTACCAACCCAACGCAAAACCCAGCCGTTTGTCGGTTGCGCTCGACCGGTACCGGTCGTATGGCAGCAGCGGAAAGAATGACGGGTCAACGGCACCCGGGCCGGACTATCATAGGGCAAATTCTGCACAATCGGTGGTACGGATAGTAGCACGAATGTGTGTCAGGTCTACACGAAGGAACGTTAGAAGGAAGCGTCGTCCACTGCCGGACTTTGCCGGTGGGCGGTATCATGGGCCCGGGAAACCTCGAGCGTGGTTGCTTTTGCTCTTTTTTATCCATTCTTCCGCCCGGTTAGTCAGGCCATGCTTCGCCCTTGCATATGGTGACTCGCCAGCTTCCATGCATTCTCCAAGGCCAGCTCTTGCGACTCGCCGCGGAAAGCTTAACTGGCAAGCCTGTTTGCTGTACGGATACGTCGTCTCGTAGATCGTAACTGTTTGATAGCTCCACCACTCTCTTGTTTTGCTTTGCGAGAAGATGTATTAGTAGTATTCGCCCTTGCGTCTGCTGGCGTTTGCAATGTCCAGGGTGTTGAATTCGCCCATGTTTCTCCCCAATTTATTCCGGGTCAGTATGACAATGGGATCAAGTTCACGCCATGAAGGACGCCTGCGGATTTAACCGATCAGCGTTGTGTCCAGCCAAGATGCAAGACGAGCGGAATAAGCAATTCGTCGGTTGGGTATTGCGCAACTTCGTTGACGATGGCCAAGATACTGTGCAGGTCAGCCAATAGGTCTCCTGACGAGTGAGGCAGACGGAGAAAGCGGAGCTGTGTTTGATGAAACCCGAACCAGGCTAATCTCTTCACGAATAGTAAGGACGGGCAAGGTTTGGAATGTGTGGTAAATTTTCATCTCGCTTCCACGGCTTCCAGAAGCTCCCTCCTACTTGTTGGAATGAGTGTCGGCAAGGGTTTCTGAGTGGTTGTACACTACGTATTCTGTACGTGCGATGTGAACCTGCGGCCATGCTACCACACAAGGAGACATGGTATGGAGGAGAGCCGAAATGAACAGGCAGCGGTCACACTAACGCCAAGGAGGTCCCAAGGAGTAGGAATTTTGCGGTCCGGTGGGCACATAGAGGAACCCGGGAAATACAGGACCACGCGCTCGGTTGGCGTTGTGCCTGTCGATGTGGAGACCAAGTTGGCGATGCCTGCAATGCGAGAGATCGGCGAGCCGGATCGGTGTGGGTTGTGAGGGAGGTATACTATTGGTACTTTACGTGCGAACACGAGGATGCTGGGGCAGGGCAAGGGATGGATGAAAGCACGAAGGTAGGCGAAATGATTTGTGTTAATGAGGAGCAGGGGCACAAGTATATCACGGTTCTGGGCAGGCTTATAGACTGTGCGAGTCCCCTACGAACAGGATTTTGAGCTCTAGCGGCTCTGCCCTGAGAGCAGACCAAACCAAGCTGGATACGGCAGGAAATGTCGACGGGGAAGCAGGCTGGCGATCCGCGGGTGACGGAAGGCTGACCGCGTCTGATACCGGGCTACGGTGGAAATGCTCGCGTACCGATCAGGTGAGCGGTTGGGGTGCGGATGCCCACCGAAGACGTCCAACACTAGTGCTGGGCCACCGCCGAATCGCGAAGCGAATAAGGTTATCAGATCGAACCCATGCATCGAGCATGTCTTCAGGCGTGGGCCGCTCGTTGGCAGTGGAGCAGGTGTAAGTTTCCATGCAGACCGGAGCAGTCGGGGTCGAAATGACGATGCGACACTGCGCACAGTATGCAAAGTACCTACAACGCGTCAACGGGTCCATGCTAGGTGTGTTGTCAGAGAAACTCCCCAGCATCTCCGCTGCTTCGTGTTGGGGAACAAAAAGTTCTTGGGTTCGGCGTCGGTTGGGCAGCCGGTGTCGGAGGCTGAGCAGATTAGATGCGATTGATTTGATGAGATTGATAATGGGCGATAAGATTACGTCTTGGCCCGACCCAAAGGAAAAAAAAAAAAGCATGGAACTGGAACGGAGCCCACGGAATTCCTCGGTTCGGCGTCGGTAAACCGTTCGGTACGGGCACGTACCGCCGGGCCTGCACGATCCAGGTCGCCGCCGGCGAATTTTCCCCAAAGGTCCCGCGGGTGTGCCCTGCCGCATTCCGACGCAATCCTTTCGTCAGCCATGCGCCCGCCGTGCCCCTTGGACGCCTGGGTCTGAGAAGGGGGAAAAGAATGAGGACTGATGGATTTAACTGTCAACGGCAACAATTGGAACGCTTCATACGAAGCTTCTCCAACAGTACCGAAAGACAGTGTGCGGGACAGTGTGGAGGGATGGCGGCGGACGGCGACGGACGGTGACTGACGGAAAGCGGCGGAAGGGAGTGGCAATTCAACAATTCAACCCCCCGATTGCTCATTTTTCCAGTGGTCTGACTTGGAGAAGTCTCGACCGGGTCATTTCGGTGAGCGGTGAATAGCACCGCGGTCAACACGTTATTGATCGAACGACCATCGTGCGCAAGGAGATTGCATCACCGAGATGTTCAATCGCATTGAACCACTTCCCGGCCTCAGGTCCTTACCCCAGACCAGCCCGGCATGAGGGGGCGGCTGAGCGAGTGGTCAACCGCCGCTTCAACGCCTACGTAGTAGGACGCGACTGTGAAGTGGCTGATTTCCGGGAGTCCACTGTGCGGAGGCGGAGAGGGGGCGGCTGCCGGCCTGCCCTGCCGTCGATGGCACGTAGGCAAATCAGGCATACCGCCACCTCATCGTGCGGCGGCGCGGCTGCACGATGAAGGAGGCACCGCATCTCGGGCGAGCGTGATTGAGGGGGGGGGATGATGAAATGGACGACGTCCCAATGGCCAGCGAGGCATCGGGATACAGGTAGTGTTGGCTACTGGTTGACTGGCTATTATCTGCCTCAGGTTTCCAGCGATGCGGGACGAATCCACCATGCCCAACACTTGTGGGCGCAAATGCCCTCCAGCATCCACGTACAGTGCGCACTTTTGTTTCGTTCAAGGCAAGAATAGCCGGGAAAGGGGCAACGAGGACCGGCAAGCGGGTCTGATAAGGCAGCCTCGGCTTCTCAAGTACCTTTGGATTAGGCGAGGTACTTTTTCTAAAAGGTTTAGCAGGGAAATACCTTTCAGTAGGAAAAGTGACGACAGGATGGGAGGCATGAGCGACACTGGAGCGGGTTGGAATGTGGAAGGAGGCAAGATAGGAGATGCTCTCTCAGCCATCGATCTCGTCGTCATCAGCAACCGACATCGGATGCCTCGAACTCGAACTCGAACTCGCTCAGATACCTGGATACGTGAACCCGGTCCAATTGCATTCCATATTCGTATTAGCGATATGGTAGACAACGACTCATGCTTCCTCTTATTTCTTGTTCGAGTACTCTGCCGAGCGCCGTTAGTAAGGGCCTCTTGGTTTGGTAGGTGTCCGGGCTGTATCCGTAGCTAGTAGGTAATCACTGGCAATGCCTTGGTCATCAGTGCCTATTGTTGGTGTCATGAGGTCAGCTCGCAACCAGCCGAAAGCTGGATGCCAAGGTACACTGTGTGCGACACACGGCACAGTGTGCGCAACCTTGCCTTGGTGGTCGTTTCGCGATGCCACTCGCCCAGCCCGGCGGCGGCTAGGCCTAACCGGGCCATCAAGGGCCCTGGTCGACCCAAAAACGGAGACTTTCAACTGTCATTTTTCCTCGATTTTTCTCTCGGGAATTCCTGTCGGCCTGCACTGCACCCCATATTCCCCAACCAAATAGTGTACCTACCTCGCCCTGGCCTGTCCGTGTACCTTGCCTTCCGGCGTCGTCGTCGTGTAGTGTACTCGTAGTATACATCTACACAGTCGGAGAAAGGGGGCTTGGGGGGGTTTTTTTTTCTTTTCTTCGTTCATTAAAAATTACAGATCGACAAACCTACACTTCTTTTGCTTTTCCACCCTGCTAGGTAGTTGTCCTCCATATTTTTTTTACCTCATCGCCCTCCACGCTTACATCAAGCCCTTCCCTTCCAACCCTTCCCTCCCGCCGCTCTGATAGACTTTTCCTTACACCTTTTGCCTCCCACAGACACGAGGTACCACCTGGTCGCACTCCTGCTTATCTGATCAAACTTATCTGATCGATAATTCCTCCACCACCGGTTTCAGTCAACCAACCTGTCTCGCACGCACACGAACACACGAAAACAGGAACACTCTCGGCTTCCCCATTGTGACTCGAGTATGCTCAATAACTACTGACTATCCGCCCCCCGGTTCTATCATTACTGTTCACGATCTCTCTACGCCACCACCTACTCCGGGCTCTTCTCTATTAACCCCGCCACCGCGCACGACGTTCGCGCTACACATCATCACGCCCGCCGTCTGAACAACCACAACACAATCACGATGCATAGCACGATGGCGACCACCGCCATGGCCTCGTCTCTGCTCGGCTCCACGAGCAGTTGCATTCCCGAGGAGCCTGCTGCCCCCTCGGCTGCACCCTCCCTCACTTATTCGGAAGAGTCAGAGGACCAGGAGGAGCCTCAGCCTCCCCGCAGACGACGCGCCTCCACCAGGCTCATCGCACAGAGCCCCGCCGACATTCAGCGCATCACGGGCGAATCGACGGCCCAGCTAATCCAGAGATGCTGTGGTGGTGGCTGCTGTATGAAGCTAGGTGCCAAGAAGGAGGGCCTCGAGTACGAGTCTGTCCCATTCCCCGACAATGATGCCTTCAAATCCCTCGCCCTCAAGATCGGCGAGATACCAACGACACTTACCAGCGTCGCCGATTTGCCCGAGCAGACGGTCTTCTTCGATCGGGTGCCGACGAAGCCCTCGCCTACCGTGCCCTCCCCAGCGGACTCGGCCATCTCCTTGGGAGCCGATGCTCGTGATGAAAAGGCAAACGACAAGGACAGCCTCGTCTCTCTGCAGACCAAGCTGAGGGATTTCACCCTCGACGATCTCGACACAACGAGAGAGCCGCCCAAATTTGTTCAGCCGCACCCGCCCTATCACGTCTATGCCGCCCGTATCGACACAGCCCGTGAGCTGACCAAGCCTGGTGCCGAGAAGCGCACATACCACTTCGACCTCGATATTACAAGCTACCCGGGCGAAGAGGACATGGATTTCAGAGTCGGCGGAGCCATTGGTGTCACGGCTCCCAATGACAAGGCATGCGTCGACGACGTCTTCGATGCTCTCATGGTGCCCCGATTCATCCGGGACAAGCCCGTCCTCATGAAGACCACTCGGGGCCGATGGCCGACCGTTTGGGGAGCCGATCAGGCTCGGGAGATGGTCACGACGCGCCGCGACTTGCTCACCTGGTGCTCCGATATCCAGTCTTACCCGCCGACCAAGCACCTCCTGCGCATCTTGGCCGAGTATGCCGCTGACGCCAACGAGAAGAAGATCCTTACCTACCTGTGTGCTGCCGAAGGCCAGGGCGTCTTCTGCGACTTCCGCACCGGTCCCCATGTCTCCCTGTCCCAACTTTTGAACGCATTCCCCAGCTCCCACCCGCCCCTGGACCTGCTGCTCTCCGTCTTGCAGCCGCTGATGCCCCGCTTCTACTCGCTCTCCAACGATCCGCACGACGCTTATAAGACGCGCGACGGCAAAGTGCACCGGCTGATCGAGATTGCCGTCACGGTTCATGAGACTGCTGACTGGCGTCGAGGTCTCCGCACCGGCATCGGCTCCGGCTTCTTCGAACGCCAGGCACACAAGTGGATCGACGCCAAGGCCAAGGGAGAGACGCCTGAGGTGTACATCCCCATGTTCAAGGGCCTCATGGCGAACCCCTTGGCGAAGCAGTTCGTTTCGGATGGCCCCATGCTGCTCATCGGTGCCGGTGTCGGCATCGCTCCCTTCCGAGGTTTCGTGCAGCGTCGCTTGAAGACGGCCAACTGCGCGAACAAGGTCTGGGTTCTCCAGGGCATCCGTGACTCGCTCGTCGACGAGATCTATAGCGGCGAGTGGGGAGTGCACGAGGACGAAGTCAAGCGCGTCGTGCAGAGCCGTCGTGGCGAGAGTCGCTACGTTCAGGAGGAGGTACGCAACCAGGCCGATTTGGTTTGGTACATCGCGAACGCCGTGGACGGTCGCGTCTTCGTTTGCGGAAGCTCCAGGGGCATGGGCGAGGGTGTCGAGGAAGCTCTCGTCGATGTGGCCATGCAGAAGGGCAACCTGGAGCGGGAGGAAGCCAAGAAGTACTGGGAGCTGAAGAAGGAAGCCGGCCAGTACATCGCCGAGACTTGGTAAGGCGGGACGGATCTCCTTTTAACGCATAGGCAACCGCCCGCATTTCCCAAGGGATGTAGCCCGGGGATTTGATGAACCAGTAGGCAGGCTGCTGACGCGGTCAATCATTGCTGTGCCACGGACTCGGATTTTTCGGAGGCGGCCTCGGTCATCGGACATAACGGGTTGGTTCACCCACTAGTGGCAACGGAAATCATGAGCACAGGAGGTCATAAAAAGCACCTAGAATGGCGTTTTGGGCAGGTTGGCTTTGTTTGGCACAAAGACTTGTAATAGTACCGCGATACGGGTGTTTATGGTGTTTAAGTTTTCATGGATTGTATTTAACACTCACCAACGCTGGAGCTGGCCACATTCGTTGGGCCAGAAGCATTCATGTTAGTTACGTCTCCAAACAGATTTGGAGTATCAATCAAGCATTATCCAATTACAAAGCTCTATCTACACTGGCACAGTGAGGCAACCAGTCTTGGAAGCTCTGCGCGATGCATCTGAATGCTGGGGTGTGATTTTACTAAACTTTGAAGATGAGCATCAGCGGGTGGCATGCCAACTGTGCTCAAGTTGCCTCATCTCTCAAACTCCAAACTGGTGGTGGCTTGACCGCCTCTGTCACACCATGGAGAAATTAGGCATTTGTTACGGTAGTATTCCACAGCATGCCATGGGGAATCTAGACTTCCTGGGGAGAGGGACGAATCAACGGGGCCATTGGACCTATCCCACCGGCAACCAAAACCTCCAACGACGGACTCGATCCCGGGGCCGAGTTCTCGGCCAAGGCGGCCTTGGGCCCAGCTGCCAGGCCAAATGCAGCACCTCGGCGCCGTCTACTGACGGCCCGCGGTGAGCCAGACTAGATGGGTGTAAAACCCGGCGCCGAGATCCCGAACCTCCGCACGTCGGCCGATCTTGGACGGGTCACGATGGCCGGGGCGTGTGGATTTCGGCGGCATAAGTCCGGCAGAAAAGGGGTGGTAATTCCGCCTCGGAACCTTCCATCTCATCGTCGATGGCTCTGTTTCCAGCGACGATGAAGGCACCACAATCTACGGAGTACGCCGCGCCCGCCATGGAAACAAATCCGAGGCTAGGGGTGGGGTCGTTGGCAATGGCGTGCGAGCGCGTAGAAAACAGGGTGGATTGTCCCGCGCGGTTATCCACTACCTAGAGGGAGGGTTTAAGGGGCGTTGGCTTAATCAGCCTCTAGTCATCGCCGCCGCCGACCATCCTATCCCCCGCGCGCGCGTTACAGGGAGGGGAGTTGTTGATCGCAGGCAGGTGTTGTGTGTTGGCCAGAATTGCATTCGTAAGCAGACGCACTTGCAAGATGCAGGGCCAGCTGCTGAGGCTCGCGGCACAGGCGTTGATGTCCGGTCACCCGAGCCGCGCGGGAGTGTTTTTGTCTTTAACTTCTATCAAAAGGCGTTTGGATTAAGGGCGGGAGGAGGGGTAATGCGGGCGCGCTCTTCGAAGCTGCCACCAGGCACGCCGCACGACTCCTAGACAGCGCAACCGCAGGGCTGCCGAGTCGAGCGATGGCCTCGGCGGATTTAGGGTGCTTACAGCGGCGAGCGCATCGGCAGTAGCGCTAGCATCTCGGGACACGAGAGCTTGGCCTGCGGCGCGGAAGCTGATTGATGGATGACCAAGGTGTTGGCCGCTCACCGCCCTGCCGGGAGAGGGGCGTTCTAGAAATTTCGTGCATTCACTTGAGAAACTGCTTTTTCCTCCCGGTCTTTTCCCGGCCCTGAGAGGACGACTTGCCCGCTTTGTCATCATAGATAATCCTAATTAGGCATAGCGGCAGGAACCCGGAACCGCGCAGCGCAGAACGGAGCAGGGGTCTGGCGTTCTTCAGCGACACTGTGACCCAGCTGGGCGGCCACCAACATTGTCATTTTTCATCACCCGCGCGCCGCAGCCCTGACCATGCGACGGGTTGTCAGGTTAATGTTGCCATTTCCAAGTGCCATTGATAATCGATGCTCTGATTACCGCACCAATTGCTCAGCGGCTGGCCGGCCTCTGTGGTGCCGCTGCCATGCCTCGAGCGTCACAGCCGCCCGTCGCGGTGGGTCTTCCCTGCTCGTCTGATGATCGGAAGGGCCTGGCATTGAAGGTCCGGATGGATCCCGCCCAGTTTGCAGTTGGAGGTCCACGGTTGCGCTGTCGAAGCCCGTGCGGGGTGTGGTTCCAATGGATTCTGAGACGCCTCTGGAGAAGAGGTCCAGGTCCCTTACTGAATCGTGGTTAGGTATATAACCAACCGACTGTCCTCCCAGTTTCCCCTGTATCGTATAGAAATAGGATATGATCTCCATCACTCGAACAGTCTTCAAAGCAGCAGCCCGCAGACTCGCACGACCCCTCTCCGCAACCAAACCATCAACCACGACGAGACCCCTCCTGACGAGACCCCTCCTCACGAGACCTTTCGCAACCACCTCCTCCAAAATGTCTGCCAACGTCATCCTCGACGCCGTCAAGGCCCGCCGCACCTACTACCCCCTCTCCAAGGACCTCCCCATTTCCAAGGAGCGCGTTGACGAGATCGTCAAGACGGCCCTCGCCCACGTCCCCTCCTCCTTCAACTCCCAGTCCAACCGCGTCGTCGTCCTCCACGGCGCCGAGCACGAGAAGTTCTGGGACATCGCGACCAGCGTCCTCAAGGCCATCGTCCCCGCCGAGCAGTGGGAGGGCACTGCTGGCAAGATGGCCATGTTCAAGGGCGCTGCCGGCTCCGTCCTCTTCTTCGAGGACCAGGACGTCGTCAACGGCATGCAGGAGAAGTTCGCCGCCTACGCCGACCGCTTCCCCGGCTGGGCCACCCAGTCCGACGCCATGCTCCAGTTCGTCGTCTGGACCGCCCTCGAGGCCGAGGGCCTCGGCGCCAACCTCCAGCACTACAACCCCCTTGTCGACCAGCAGGTCGCCGCCGAGTGGAAGGTCCCCGCCAGCTGGAAGCTCAACGCCCAGCTCGTCTTCGGTGCCAAGACCGGCGAGGCTGGCCCCAAGGAGTTCAAGCCCATTGAGGAGGTCTTCAAGTCCCACAGCTCCTAAGTGCATAGAGTGTGCGGCATAGAAAGAGGAGGGAAGAGTGGTGGTATAGAAACGCATTAGCATTCGGCCGGAGTTTCACGAGCGATGGCGCCGAGTTCCCATAGACAGACACGGCGACCCAATGAATTTACGCATTGAACGATAAGACCTGAGATGCACTTCCATTCGAGTTGTGAGCTATGAACTGTGAGCTGTTGACCTGGTCAATTGAACCGACCAATGGGATTGGCATGAATCAAGCATTCGATAAAATAAGCATTCGGCGCGTCAAGGATCTAATTCCTTCGACTTTTGACTGGCTAAACATGCGCCAGCAAGCGGAACACCAAATGACAACTTGTATATCGCTCACACACTTTTAATTATATGCTACATGGTCATTTGTCCGTCTTCGTAGAGGTCTCATTCCTCGTCAATGTAGCCCAGCGCCTGTCCCATCTTGATCGTCTGCCCCTTGTCGACAACCCACCTCCAGCCGCCCTTGTGCTCCGCGCCCTTCCTCTCGGTGGGCGCCTCGAAGACCAGCACAACGGTGCTGCCCAGCTGGAAGCCGCCCATCTCCTCGCCCCTGCGCAAGGCGTGGCCGCCCAAGACTCTGCTCGCCGAGGCGTAGGTCGCCTCGGCGTATCCGTGGTACGGCTCGCCGCGCCTCGCGGCCTCCTCGGCGGCGCGGTCGGCCGCCGTGTCGGTGGTCAGGCTGTTGGTGCGGAGCTCGCGGTCGAAGTTGATCTTGATGGAGCCGACGTTCGTGGCGCCGACGGGGACGTAGCTAAAGAATCCGTAGCGCCAGCGGCCGAGGAGAACCACGCGCTCGTTGAGGGTGAAAAGGCCGGGGAGGGTGCGCTGAAGGTAGGGGGAGACGCTGTAGAGCTCGCCGGCGAAGTGGCGGCGGCTTTCGACGACCCAGTTGGTGGGGGAGTGGAAGCGGTGGTAGTCTCCCGGAGCGAGGTAGATGACGGCGTAGTACAGAGAGGTCTTGCTGTCCGGGCCGAGGAGATCGTACCACGGCTTCTCGCCGAGGGCCAGGTCGGCACGGACTTCGGAAACGGCGGAGGGCGACGGCGGGTCGGCGGCTTCGTCCTTGATGGAGCCGACACTGTGAGACATGGATGCGCCGGATAGCAGGCTGGGAACGGTGTAGGAGATGCCATTGACGCGAGCGAACTCCTCGTCAGTCTTGACGAGGGCCTCGTCGGGGGAGATGCCCCGTTCAGTGATCTTGGCCGCCTCGGCTTCCTGCGGTGTCGTCCAACCGCTCGCAATGCTTGAAGAAGGAGTGGTCTTTCCGAGAAGTGCGTCGACGCTGTAAGTCATGCCCTTCACCTGCTCGATGTCGCCGCCCTCGATCTGGCCAAACTGCAGGATTCGGCCGTCGGACGGGGACAACAGGGCATTGGGGTTCGGGTCGAGAGGCCGGGCACCGGGCTTGAGCTGTCGGTAGAAGAAGGAGGCGAGATTCGGGTAAACGTGGAGGTCGGGCTCGGCGACTTCGTTCAAGCTGCCGCGAAGGGTCCCGTTAGTTATCTGGCCAGAAGGGGAGAGCATCGAATGGCATGACCTACTTGACGCCGAAAACCCACGAGTACAGCTTGAAGCCGGGAACTCGCAGGTAGTAGGGGATCACCAGCTCGTTGAAGCGGCCCCAGAGCCTCGAGATGGCCTTGAGGGGCAGCGTCGACATGACCTGGACCTGCCACGGCCCATCGGGCCTGATCTTTGCGCGCTTCTTGGGCGGCGCATCCTGGACCTCGGTGCGCTCCTGGTTCTCGCGCTCGCGCGACGAGACCTTGTAGAACTGGACCAGGCCCAGGAACCCGATGCCGACACCGACGGGGATCTGATACCACGTCACTTTGGAGTTCTTGAGGGCGTGGCGCAGGCGCGAGGAGAAGCGCGGGCGCTGCTGGGAGTGCTGGGAGAAGAACCGGGCGGAGGAGAAGGACGGCGACGGGTGGGAGAGGAGGTGGTTGGCCCGAAGCTGGCTCTGGCGGGTGAACAGCGTGGCCATCGTGGAGCGGGAGTCCTCGGCCGAAGTGAGAGAAAATTCGAGCGACGAGCCTCGCCGGCTTTTGAAGGGTAAGGGGGTCTGCAACAATTGCTGCTGAGCGGGACGCGGCGGACCAGGGCAATTCCAGTCTTCGCCGGGTTTGCGATAAGATCTTGCAGGTGAGCTTCAGGTGGTTTGGAGGCGGTCTGGTACACGGTGAGCCGTGGTTTCCTATCCGGTATCGGCTAAGCCTAATTAGTACGTCTTCCCCGACGCCTCTCTCCACAATCGGTCGTCGCCTTCTCTCACTGCTAATTATTCATATTGTTACTACTATCTCTACTTTGCTGACCATGTTACATATAATATAAACAGTCAATTGACGAAAATACATAAAACGAAAAATGTCGCTATGGTAGAAAGAGTAGAAGGAAGGCTCTGTTTAGTGAGCTGATGAAGGCATCTGTCTATGGTCGCACACACAGCTTCTTCAAATGGCTTAAGTGACAGCTAATACTGAGCAGGGAGTCGTCGTATACAGGACTTCATGGCATGACGCAGCAGGGACCATGCTAATGATCTAGCCTGATTTGGGCAAGCACGCCCCAGCACGACGAACTCATCTTCAACTTGGCCTGGTTAGCATCCATTGGATAATAAGGGGTAGGGCGCATAACGTCAAATCATTCGTGGTGGCAATTTTTCTCTTCCTTCTTTTCGGGCATGGTCGATGAATTCTGGGAGATTGTGCAGTATGCATCATCTTTGTAAGTGCCTACCTAGTTGCCTAGGTACTAATATATGAAGATGCTCCTGCAAGGAATCGTACTTACACGTGATCACATTGGGCATCACACAGACATAGAAGATTACCCTAGATGCAAACAACTGCCAGATAGAATTGAAAACTTCAGCCTACCTAGGTACCCTGCCTCCGAAGAGAAAGAAACATGAGATGCTCAGGCTCGACGCCTACCGAGCGGTTGGGTTCGAGGATGGGATGAATCCCAGGTGCTATGCTTACTTAATCCGCCTGTCACCGGTCCCCAATTGGGCCACCTGGCTTACATGGGTCGGACCTTCCGGCGCCCAGGAACGGGAGACTGGACCCGTACCTTTCTGGGCCAAGTTTGGTACATGGATACCTTCCGGTGCTGCCTAAATTGCCCTAGATCAATGTACCTGAGCAGGTACCCAATAAGGACAGCGGGTCCTGTACCTGAGCTCTCCGTGCCTTCGCAGTCTGAGAGCAACATAGGAGGTGTCCTAAATTTCCAACGGTGTCACGAACATCACTCGCCAGAACCTCCACCATCTCATATCTTCCGCGGATTTTTTTTATCAAGGCTGCCGCGCTGCGCTCCGCGTGGCATGACCGATCGGCCGTCAACATGGCCTCTGAAGCCTCGCCTTCGGCCGCGCAGTCCGCGCCAGCAAGCGCCCTCGGTTCCGACCACCTGTCCGTAAACCTGCAGGTCTTATCTCCATCGACCGCCGCGAGTTCTAGTCGCCCCCTGGTGTTCCCTGCCCTCGCCGCCACGACGACCGTTCGACAGGTCAAGGAGAAGATTCGTCAGGCTCTGCCTTTGAAGCCGACCGATGCCCAACAGCGATTGATCTACCGGGGACGGCCCCTGCAGCAGGACGAGGACACTCTCTTGAGCGTCATCGGCGAGGATGTCGTAAGCTCACCCGCCCTCCTGGCTACCCGTAAACGTAGCTGACTTGCCCAGATTCGCAACACCGACCAGCAGACTATCCATCTCGTGCTTCGCGACGTTGCAGAGACGCACCGCTCGGCGACTCCGACACCTGCCCTTGCTCGCGCCTCGAGCCCGGCACCCCCCGTTGCCCCCCACTATCAAGTTCCCGTCAACGCCGCCGCCCAGCCTCACCATGCCCATCACCATGGTAGCCAGCCCACGGCGGCGGCCTTCACGAGGCGGACCCCGCTCCACGCTGCCCCGAACGCTCTGCCCTTCCCGACGCCATCCCAGATACCCTCCAACTTGTCGCTGCAGCAGCTCCAGCAGATGCAGGCACAGCAACAATTGAGCATGACCGCCTGGATGCATGGACTGCAGCGCGAGGCCATGAACAGGGCCATGGCCAATCAGCAGATCAGTCAAAATCAGTCTATGAGGGCTGCTCAGGGCCTCCACGGCATTGGTGACCCCAACGCACCCCCGAATCCAGCGGATCCCACGCGCGGGCGCATTAGCCCTGCGAACCCCGATACTCATACGTTTGTTCGGGAGGGCGTCATGCCGAACGGGCAGCCGTATCGTGTGACGGTTAATGAGACATTCCTGGGCGGCTCGTTGAACGTCCAACAACCCGGCGGCCATGCCAGCACATCGGCGTTGTCGCCCGCTGAGGTCCAAAACATCATCAGAGGAGCTGACGCTGGTCATGCGACACTGGCCATGACAAACGCTATGCAGAGGAGTGCCTCGAGCACGTCTCTTGCCAACGGGGGATCCTCTGTCGGGGTTACTACTCCGTACTATCCAACGCCGGGATCGAGAACCAGCAGCAGACGAGCCACTCCTGACCCCACAGCGCGCTCCGTGAGCGGCGGCAGTGCCTACTCTGCAAATGCCCAGCGGGCCGCCCCCAGTGGTCCAGAGGTCTACATTCTCAACTCGCCGCAGGGCCCTCGTGCTCTGCTTATCAACAACAGCTCGGAAACATATTATACCCCCAGCATTAGGATGCCATATCATCAGGCAACCTCTACCCTGCACCAAACAGCCGCAGCCCTTGCTAGAATGCGCGCTCGTCCCCAGCACGTGGCATGGCCGGGAGCCTGGGTCGCGCCGCCGGCACCGCAAGAGCAGCAACCTGCTCAACCGAGTGAGGCCGCACAAGCGCAGCCGCAGCCGCAGCCGGAACCGGAGGCACAGCCTCCTCAACAGCAAGTCCAGCCACCCGTTGCTGCCGTCCCTGCCCATCCCAACAACCCCGGCCTCGCCCCGGTGATTGCGCAGCTGTGGCCACACTTTTGGTTGATGGTTAGGCTCGCGCTGTTTGTGTGGTGGTTCACCTCGCCGAACGCCAGCTGGTCGAGGTGGTTCACAGTAATTGCGATCGCCATCAGCATCTTCGTCCTGAACACGGGAATGCTGAACACCCTCTTCGACCAGGCCGTGGGACCAGTCAGGCGTCATATGGAGAACCTGATCCCCTTGGCCGCACCGAACAACCTCAACGAGCCAGTCCAGCCCCGAGACGGGCAGGGGATCGTGGGACAGAACGGCCAGCCAGACCCGGCACGCGCTGCTGCCAGACTAGTGGAACAGCGCAGGCACGACAATGCGAACTGGCTGATGGACCAGGTGCGGCGTCTCGAGAGGGCCGGCCTCCTGTTCCTCGCCAGTATCGCGCCTGGCGTTGCAGAACGACATATCGCCCATCTTGAGGCTGAGGCTCGTGCTGAACGCCAGAGGAGAGAGGAAGCGGAGGCTGCTGCTGCTGCGGCAGCGGCAGCGGCAGCGGCAGAGGCAGAGGCAGAGGCAGAGGCAGAGGCAGCAAACGCCCAGAACGCGGAGGCTGAGAATGACGGGACGGCCGTCGATACTCCACGCAATGGCGTGGAAAATGGGACCAATGAGGTACAGGAAACTCGTGGAGAGCAGCATAGGGAGGAACAGCAACAGCAGCAGCCGTTGGTCGTACTGTAAAGGAAGGAAGGAGAGAGACGAAATTAGCATCGCTGCCAATCATACATTTCCAGTAGATGACCAGCATCGGCAGTGCCCCTTTATTGGAGTTGGGCGTGGGTGTGGCAGCGGGGATTTACACATGCATCTTTATTTAGCTCATCATTGAAGATCTTCTTTATCAACCTATCAACAAGCTGCCTTGTGACCAATTCTTGTACAAATGTCCTCCGTATTGACACCCTGTCTGGAGTAGGTCGGCAGTAGAAACAATAAGTGAAAGGAAAGCATACTGCAATACATATTTCCTCTGTTTCTTTCCACAGTTCCTCGGGCTGGGATAGGAATGAGCTCGGCTCGCAAAATACGCCCTGCATTCTTGGGACTAAAAACGGGAGCAGCAATTGATGTTCTATGGCAGTCTACCCTAGCAAGTCCACGCAACGGTAATGAAATAGGCTGTTTGCCATTTCAAGTGTACGAGGTCGTAAAGATGAAGGCGCCTGTAGCTGGGTTCAAAAAGAATCATAGGGGTCACTTTTGGTCTCTTGATAAAAAGTCTATTCAATAACGCTCAAAATGGTTATCATTCCCAGATGAATCGTACAGTCATGCCTGAGAAGCAGGCTTGCTGCTTGGCGTCTATCTACGCTCATAATCGGGTTCCCATGGCGATCACTGGGCTGACGGCCCTCGGCTCCTCCACCTCATCGTCGGGCTTCTTGTCGATGTCCGCGGGAGCTACCTCCTTGCCATCAGGCTTCTTGCCAATGCCCATGGTAGCCATCTCCTTCTCGTCAGGCTTCTTCTCGTCAATATCCACGGAAGCCACTTCGATCTCACCCTTCTCATCTGGCTTCTTGTTGATATCCGCTTCGGCCATCTCCTCCTCATCACCAGGGACCTCCTCCTTGGTGGCGACTTCTGAGCCACTGACACCTGCGCTGTCCCAACGTTCCGCTTCTTCTTCTTCGCGTGCTTCGCCCATGTTGTCCGGATATTCAGCTTCTTGCTCGTACAACCCGGGATCGTCACCAGGGTGGCCGTCGTTTTGGTAGCCCGATCCCTGACCCCAGCCACCATGGTTGTAGCACGGCAGTGAGGGAGGTGGGTAGAATGTCGTGTTATATCCCGGGTGTGCCCAGAACGGTGGTGCCTGCATGTATCCCGGGGCCTGGTACGGGTGGTAAAAGCCCGGGTGGTAGAACGAAGCTCGGGGGGCCCAAAACCCCATGGAAGAAGCAGGCACTGGGTACAATGGGAGAGGTGATGGCATCGTGCTGGCGTTGCCAGGATGGATGAAGCGGCAGTCTGCGCGATTGCATCGGTTCTGGAGGAAGTGTCTGCAGATGCTCGTGCCGCCGGGGCCGAAGTGAGGAAAGTTGCAGTTGATAGCGTTGCATCTTCCGAGCTTCCAGTGTCTGCAGACTGGGCGCTCGTTGAACTCTGAGGCACTGGAGGCATCGCCCGGGCTAGGGTAGTAAGTGGCCATGTTGCTGGTTCTTGGGGTGGAATTAAGGTCGGTTAGTTGTCCTGACAATGTCAGGAGAGAAAGAACTCAAGAAAATCTTTGACCTCAAGAGCAGAGATCTAGTGTTAATTAAAGAAAAACTCGCTTGATTTCACCAAGATACTGCTTGACTGAGATTGGATGTGGTGGAAAGGTGAACGGACAATGACTGTATGAATGATTTTATATGTGCGATCCACAGTTGTAGATGGGTGAATAGCTACTGCAAAAGCTCAGACAGGACGATGTAAAATTCGTGATTAGCCATTGAAATTCAGCACCAACATTGGATTGCAGTCACGCAGTGAAGCACACATCGTCACTGAAGCCCAGCAGTGACTGCATCTAGTGCTGTGATTCAGTGACGGAGAAGTGAAACGAAACGAAACAAACACCAGTTGTGAAGCATGGACTGTTTGTTTGTTTATACTGACAGTTGACTGAATGAGTTCCTACACTCGAGATTGTGATTGCTTCGGTGAATGAGGTTGGCTCACCGTCGCCGTGTTACATCTAACCAACAGCCCGGAGCGGAGTGGACCGGCCCCGAAGAGTGGGGCATGTGCTGGCCGGCCGGCGATCTCCCGTAGAATGGGAATGCAACGCAGGGGTGGGCCATTAGGCCCAATACAGGCGGGGAGGAGGGGCCAGGTCCTTGCATAGTGTACAGTGTACGGATAAGGGCGCCAGGCAGGTAGCATCCAAGGTAGCGCCCGCCCCCCTACGATTAGCGACAGGACAGTATGTGTTCGGGCGGCGCCTTGCGGATTGGCACCTTGACAGGAAGCGCACGGGATCCATCGTGGATCGCGGCGCTAAGAGGGCGGTGCTTTTTCATATATATATATATATATATATATATATATATATATATATATATATATATATATTTTTTGGCGTCGGCGACCGATTCTGTCCTTCATAGAGTGTGACAGAGAGCCCGGGGACTCGTGAACCCGGTGGTCCGGACACGGACACGGACGGTGGGACGATGCACTTGGACGCCGTGCCCTCCGGAAGCACGAAGAGGTGGGGAGGAGGGACGCTGGAGAGGGTAGGGAGGGGGTCATTGCAGGTCAGAGTTGGGGGCGCGTTTTCGGGCTCTGGCGGGGAATGTTGTTCCAATGCACCCACTACTTTTAGGGTCATTGTCAACCAGCACCAGCACCATCCAGGCATGCGATTTGTCTCTCCCGCAAACAAAGGAGCGGTGCAACAATGGAACCGCATAGGGCAACGTCTCAGAAGAAAGGGGGAAGAAAACAAGAAGAAAAGGTAGAATGCGGCTGAGCACGGCCGACTTCGAGACGACGAGGAGAACTCTCGGGGGGAGGACAAAGACGGCCAGAGCATGAAACCCAATGCGAAGCTGTTGAAACTAGCGGGCTGCGGCAACAGTCTTGCCAGCCACCTAGGTACCCTGACCAGTTCCATGCGAGCGGCGCAATCGATCCAATGGTCTGCTACAGTAGGACCTTGGCGTGCATAGAAGGCCCTTCCCTTCTGGCCCTTGGCCTTCGGTCCCCACGGCTGCTGGCCTTTTGGCTTGGGCTTAGGGTTAACCGCCCTGGCAGTGTTTATGCGTTCATCGCGTGGGAGTTCTACGGCCGTCCGTTGCTGTGCTTTATGCCGGGGCTTGCCTGCTTCGTCGGCGGCTGATGCGATGGATGGCTTGCGGTGGGAAAAGGGGTTGCGACAACATCTGGGTAGTGGTACTTTTCTGTACGGATGCCTACCTAGGTAGTTTGTGATGTTTTTTTTTTCCTGGATAGGTACCTGGTGGACTGACGGACTGAACTGATTCTCAGACTGCGTGGAGCGTTCGCACGCGACCAACAAGAGGAAAGTCTCAGTCCCAAAGACGGGGCCGGGGTGACGTACTTTTTGGCTGGTCTCCCCCAGCGATTCCGTGCATCTCCGATGGTTGGTAGCGCACCCACGACTGGTCACGGTTCACTTGACGGAGCTGCGCGCAGGTCCCGGCGGCCCATTGCTGCAGGTTCAAGTCGCCGGGTCTTACGGAGTGGGCCATGAAGACCTTCCATCTCCATCCGTACGGAGTAGGTACCATGCCCAGATAACCAAAGGCGCCCTTGCCTCTTGCCTTATCTCCCTAGGTACTAATAACCTACCTACCTACCTAGGTATCTATCTACCTGCTGGGCATCATCGGTGCTTCTTACGGCACGCTGTATTCCAATTTCTCAGTATTGTACCTTGTCACGCCTGATTATTGCATGGTATTGCTTATATAATGTACCTACCGACTGACAAGTACCTTTGCCCCAGGTGGGCAGAGGGTTGGCTGAGACCCGTCAGTCGGCGTCATCCAAGCCAGGAAACCGGGCAGAGCGGCGGATGACTGGCATGGCGACCGGACGCGGCGTCTCCGCAGTACGGCATGACCCCCGCCACCTGTTAGAATGCGCTACCGGAAACGTGTGAGCGCGCTAACAAGTGACAGCCCAGATGCAGGTCCCTGATATGCCTCCACAAGTACCCAAGTAAGGCAAGGAAGGTATCTATCTACACTTGTTGCTCACCTGGAAGTGTACGGATAGCGCCAACGCCAACGCTGCCATTGTCATTGTCCGTCCTCCTCCTCCGCCTCCTCCTCGCTCCTTGTCTTCCTCTGAACTGAATCTGAACCTAGACTTGACGACAACATTCTCCCCGCGTCCGTCTTCGACATTCTTTTATGCTCCTTTTTTTTTCCCCTTTCCCCCGCAGCCAGTACTGTGACTCGATTCGCCTTCGCATCGTTAAACTACCTTTACCCCCTTCCTCTACCCCCAAAGTCACCCATCCGCTCGTACTCGTCTTCTCTCTTCCACCGCCTGGTGTAGTTTCTTTTCCTCGCCCAGCATTCTTCTCCCTGCCGTGTACGACTCTCCGGGCAGTCTCTTCCTACCTTTTGACTACTCCGTAACCTACCTAGTAGAGTAGGACTTGGGTAGGCAGGCATCTCGAGTACATCCTTGGCGACCTGGGCCCCGGAGCCCGCCCTCGCCCTGTCTGTCTTCTTTACCCCCTGCCTTTTACCTTCCCGTCCCTTGGGCGACTGCCTGGGCTTCCTTCAGGCACCTAACCTACGGATACGGGAGGAGGCCACTGCGCCGCACAGCACAGTGTCCACAGCCCAGAGCTCCCAAGATCTCAGCCGAGTACCCGCCACAAACAAGTCGGGAGCAGTCCAGGCCCCATCAACCTGCGACTTGCGTCGGTCGGAGACCTGTGGCAACCGCGCTCGCACTGCGCTGCACTACACTTCTGCACCACCTACCTACCTACCTTCCTTGACTCTCACCACTGCACGCACCGCTCTCCAGGTGGTAGCGGCACGTAACCGCCCGAACACACAACGACGACGACGACTACGACAACCACGACGCTTGCTCGTCTGACACACCATATCATCTACTACGTTCGATCCCACGGCTGCAATCTAGTCCGCTCAATCCCCGTTGCCCTTCCGCGCCGTTCCGTTCGCCCACGCCGACGGTTTTCTTTTACTTTCCCCGCCGCCTTGTGTGTTTTATCGCTTCCCATCCTCGGACGCTTCTCGATCAGCCCATTCGACCCCCGAATGCTGCTTTCCCGGCGGTGACGCCAGCCGTCTCTCCTCCCCTCGATCGACCGATTTCACCACCTTTTCCCGACCGACCGACCGGATTGACTCGACGACCGTCGCCGCCTGCCCGCCATGGCCCCGACAACTCCGTCCTCAGCCCTGAATGGCGTCGTCATCGGACTGCTGTCGTCCTTTGGCTCCGCCGTTCTTATCGCCCTCATATTCCTCATCATCTATTTCTTCAGATATACAGCCAGCGGCCGTATCTTCCTCGATCGTATCGGCAGACCCGGCGAATACGACGATGAGCAGGCCTTCGCCAGGGAGGAGGCCGAGGCCCTCGAGTCTATGGATGACATGCAGCGGACCGAGTACCTGAGAGCCAAAGGTAGGCCTCCCGCCACTCCATCCAAGTCACAACGACCAGACTGACTGACTGATCGTTTAGCATTCATCAACGCGAACCCGCCTGAGTCCGTTCAAACCGACATTTCCTTATCTCAATACCTTGCTATCCAAGAAAAGGGCGTCTCTGCCTGGGAGTTCGAGCCCGAACTGGAGATCGCCAACTGCTTCGTCGAAGCTCGCACAGAAATCGAGTTCTTCGATTCCGAATGCACTGTCATGAGCAATCTGCCAGTGCCCAAGCAAAACGAGGTCTACTACTGGGAGGCCAAGATCTATGACAAGCCCGAAAACACTCTGATCAGCATCGGCATGGCCACCAAGCCGTACCCCTTGTTCAGGCTACCTGGTATGCAGCGTTCGCCCCTGCTCCCTTCTTGACATTCGATTCCCGCAGGCTCTAACTCTCTAGGCTTTCACAAACACTCCGCCGCCTATTTGTCGACTGGCCAGCGCCGTTGCAACCAGCCCTTCGCCGCGACGTCCTACGCGCCGCAGTACGTCCAGGGCGACGTGATTGGCGTCGGCTACCGTCCCCGAACGGGCACCATTTTCTTCACCCGCAACGGTAAGAAGCTGGAAGATGTTGTTCACGGTGTCAAGTCGCAAAACTTCTTCCCCGCCGTCGGAGCCAACGGGCCCTGTATCGTTCACGTCAACTTCGGCCAAGCCGGCTTCGTCTTCATTGAGGCCAACGTCAAGAAATGGGGGCTTGCTCCCATGACTGGTAGTCTCGCACCCCCGCCCCCGTACGGCTCGGAGCAAGGCGACATCTTGCTGGAGGCCGGGCGGAAAGACGGCTACACTGGCAGCACGCAGCAGCCGCCGCCGCGAGGACACCCCCAGCCGCAGTCATACTCGCAAGCTGGCCTGGGACCTCAGCATGGACGCACAAGGAGCGGAAACTTCAGAGTACTACCACCAAGGAGCCCTGGTCCCGTAAGAAGCCCGACTGACATCTCCCTGACGCACTTCGCGCCCAACGACGAGGGCGGCGAGCCGAGCCGCAGCCACCCTGCGCGCGAAGGAGAAAGCGTCGTAGGGCTTGGGCTTCAAGACGCTTTGAACCCCCCTCCCGAATACACGAGTCCCGACACTTCCGAAGCCGGAAGCCGCCGGAACAGCACCGACAGCGAAAACACACCCCTCATCCGGGTTCTGAACCGCAGCCGAGGCGTCTCAATGGCGACAGTACCAGGCCCCTCGCACCCGCCGATACCCAGCTACACCGACGCGGTGCGGGCGGGCGCGGGACGGGAGGGGAACAGCACTCCGCGATCCAGTCATCGCGGTAACCGTTCTAGGTCGCAGAGCGCGCAATGATATTTTTTTAAAGTCTGCTGGGCAGGACGACATGATACCATACCCCACCGAAGCATCACAACAGCCCGGGCGGCGGCGACTTTGTGGCGCTCGCCCGCCGCTGAACCTGACGCCCTCCGACTGCTAGGGTACACGGAGTTGGGGCATACCGGTTCCAGGCCGTTTTAATGTGTGGTTCGGAGTGCCCGAGCCCGGCAATAATGGAGTTTGGTATTTGCTTTTTTCTTGGATAGAAAGGGATGCTGCGTGTGTGCGCTTTTGCTAAGGAGGAAGGGATACCGGGAAGGGAAATGGACTTTTTAAGGAGGTTGGTCCGGCCGCGAGCGTCATGATACCTTTGGACCTAACCTGCATCGAATTGACGCATCTGCTCTCTTTTGCTCAGACTGGTGTGCTTTCCTCGGCCTTCTGTTCCGCTCCAAATGTACGAAAAGTCAAATGGTGGATTCACTGAAGTGTCTGCAAACTAGGCACACAACATGTACACTGACGTATATGCTGTCTGCAAAACACCACTTACCCAATCGAAATTGCAGCCACCGTGAGACTCCATTGTCGTTTCAATTGGGATGGTACGGGCAGACTGACTGAATCGCTTGCTTCAGCGTCTCATCCGCCACCGACGACAGCCTCTCGGATTAAAAAGAGAGAAGGGGCAACGGCTCAGCATCTTGACTTTAACCCGCTCCATAAACAGATAAAAAAATAATGAAGGAGACCTTCTGTGCAATAGATCATTGATTGAGATTCTTGATACTTGATGTTACACGTCCAAGACACAAGGTATTGCCAATGTTCCTGTCTCTGCCAGACTTCTCCGAACCTACCAACCGCTCATTTATGGAGACCTGTTCACTCGCAAGTTGTCTGCAGTTTGTAGCCGAGCAGTTGTCAATGTTGTTTTAATCAAGTGGCAAGGAGGATGTTGTAACCGTCAAACGACGTCTTTTGTTGCGCCAGCAGACCTACCTGTGTTGAGGCGGTTTAACAGTCGCGGCATACCTCGCCCTAGGGATCATTCTCTACATCACCGATGTATGTCAAGTTGGTTCTCAACAGAACATTTCGGCGAACTTGGCTTCCGGAAAGTGAGTGCCTCGTTTGTGTGCTTCACCCTTCTGGGGCCAACCCTATGGAGTGTCTCTGATCTCACGCTGCTATGCTTCTCCTGGAATTTATACAGATGATCTTGGAGCACATGGGATCATCCTCATGCGTAGGCCAGTTGCGAGATTGCTAGAGCTTTTTGTTATTTTTTGATTGTCAGCTACAAGGCTAGATGGGTTCAGCGTAAAGCAATATCGGGAAAGGTAGTCGGGTGAGTCCACCCTGCTTTAGAACCTCACAAGTACGTAGACCTAGTAAATATACCATGACTGATATCAGCACGGAATGCAATGGAGGAGGTAAACACAAATCGTGTGCAGCCACGGAGTTGTGTCAATGAGATGTGTACAAGCTGTCCCAGAAGATAATGTTGCGCCGCCAGGTGACGATGACACGGAGACTGGCACCGCAACGTATATACAGATGTCGGCACTGCTGCCAAGGCCGATTTGGACAGCATGTAGAATTACCCAGGTCGTCATTCTC